>JAULJZ010018601.1:0-15889 GCA_032270985.1 Heliamphora pulchella
TTGATGACAGTTTTGGGATGGAGCAGTGATTTTTTGTTAAGTTCAACGAAAATTTTAACAGTTGAATTTATTTGATGTTAAAATCAAACATGATGGGAGGTTTGTGTAATTTTTGAAATCACAGGTGAGGTTTCAATTTTTGTGAGAAATCTCAGGGATGGTCAGTGTAATTTATCCTTTTTTATACCGTCATAAATGGTTTGGTTAATGAATTTTCACTCAATATGCACCACGCCGACCCGCACACACCCCTAATTACCACTGTCATCACCACCTTTACCACTACCATGTCACTAACTCTACCCCCACCATATTGTTATGACTTCTACACTACCATCATACAACTCTAACCGCCACCATTACAATCGCACAACCTAAGCCATCTCTACTTCCACACAACCACCACCACCATTTCCATCATAGTCATTGTCACTCTTATTTTTGTTGTACCACCCCAACTATTATGTCACAATTGATGACGCTACACACTACTATCATGTCACTGTCTCCATCTTGTCAATACATACCACTACTATCATGAAAATCACAATATAAAAATTAAAAAAAATATTACAAATGATAAATTTTAAATTCAACTTCTTGTACATATTAAATAACTAATTTTAATTTGTCACTTAATTTTTTTATCAAATAGTTTTTAAACCAATAGTAATTTTCAATTTTCATGTTTTAGTTATCAAATAGCACATGTAATTTTCAATTTCGATGTTTTAGTTTTCTATTATATCAAACACTACCTTAGTAAGACAATTATTTATTCTCAATTTTCTTATTTTCCAAAATAAATATATTAAAAATAATACTATTGTACTAAAAAATTAAAAGACAATATTTTAAAAATAATCTAAACTAAATTAAATTAAATTAAAATTTTGTCCCAATTAATTAAAGTTGGTTATATGAATTATTTTACGTCATTATACTATATTAAGAGTCATATTTTTAATTAGTTTTAATAAATTTATATTTTTAATATTATATTTTATATCAATTTAAATTTATTATTTTTTTAATATTTTTATTATTTATGATTTTGTCATAAATTATTCTAAAAATTATACCATTATTTATTCTCAATTTTCCTACCTCCGGTACGTGCGCGTCTCCTCCATTCATTTTCTTGCTTGATGGTCATTCGTGACGATTCAGCGAACAGGTGGACCTCAGACTTGCAGCTTCTAGCGAACTGTTTGATTGAAATCCAAATTTTAAATTTTTTTTTTGAAGGAGAGAGAGAGAGAGAGAGAGAGAGAGAGAGAGTCATGGGTGATGATTCTCGTGAAGGAGAAGACCAACAATCCCCATTGATGAGAAGCTTCAATGATCCCGAGGAGCGTTTCGAAAGAACTGGTGAACTCTTTCTTCAATAACCAACTTTCGTCTGTTTAGTTTCCGTGTTTAACTGTAGAAGGCCTCTTACGTTCTCTACACTTCACTTTTATTTGCCAATCAGTTGTCTAATTCTGCCTCACAGCATTAATTGACCTCATCACTGCACAGCTGATAAAGATGATGTTCATCAAGTCCATATCATCATTATAGGAGACTGTGTATGGTATATGTCCCGAAAATACTCTCTCTCTCTCTCTCCAATTCAATGCATTGAAAACTGTTAGATATGTTTCAAAATTCTCGTGCCTCACATGATCCAAATAGACTAATGCATTGGGACAGAGAGGACAGGTAATTTCGGAACAGAGAATCTCTACTCACTTACACCTCTGTTGATCCATTCCAGTCCTGAATTTTACAATATCATGTTTTTAGGTGACGTGCCTTCTTATCTTATTAAGAAAAGATATCTACCGATTAAAACTAACTAAAAATATAGTTCTTCACATAGTAAAATTGCATAAAAGGATTCATATAGCCGACCTCAATTAATTAGGACAATGGCTTAGTTTGGTTTGATTTGGTTTGGTATGCCTTCTTGTCATAATTTGTCCGATTTTGTGTGTAAACTTCTTTTGGAGTTTGGAGTCTTGGAACAAATCATAATACAGATGGCAGGAGTTTTCAGTTTAAATTCTGATTGGTTTCACTTTCTTCATCTTTCTTTCTTTTCCGATCACAAGATTTCCAAATTGAATCAAACGTTTTGCTGGTTAATTTTTCTTCTTTTCTTGGGGGTTGGGGTTGGGGGGCTAGCTATAGGACTAGCACTGACATGTTAAATAACCTTTTGTGATATGCATCAATGTAAGTGTAGGGACAATATGGACTGCAACGGCGCATATAATAACCGGAATTATAGGAGCAGGTGTATTGTCTCTTGCATGGAGCACAGCTCAGTTAGGGTGGGTGGCTGGTCCTCTAACAATGGTGATCTTTGCAGCCACCACCATCCTTTCTTCAAACATTCTCTCTGACTGCTACAGATCTCCTGATCCTGAATTTGGACCCACCAGAAACCGATCCTACATGGAAGCTGTGAAGTTGTATTTAGGTATGCGGTTGCTTTTTTAATCCTTAAAGCTCCAGGTGATCTTTGGACCAGTTCATCTTCTATTCTACTTATAATTCATTTTTTCTAAAAAAATTATCACTAATCATTGAATATGTAGAAGCTTATTTGAAGGCAAGAGTATGGGAACTTGTGAATTGTTCTTCTATTGGCTTAATGATTTAATTTATCATAAAACTATGTAGGAGCAGGATCCGAATAAATTCAAACTCTATATTCCCTTGAGCTAGTTTATTAGACTTTATTCCATTGAGCTGGTTTGTTGTTGGACTTAATAGGTCTAACAAACAAAAAATGCTTATTTTCAGGAGAGAAGAGCAGACGAGTATGTGTATTGTTTTATCAAGAGAGCTTATTTGGGGGTGGAATTGCATACACTATTACATCCGCTATCAGTGCAAGGTATTCTAATTCAAATGGAAAAAACACCACTCCAAAATGTCAACTTTCTCAAGTTTTTTTGGCTGGCTGACTAGAGAGAGATAATAGTAATTGACAAGGAGGTTCCCTGAATTCTAACTGGAAGAAGGGTTTAGGCAAGGGAGAAAAATGAACTAGTTATGTTTTTGAAGGTCGCCCACACAATCTTCTGCGGGGACTGTGTAATGTGAGGTGCTGCGCTTTACGCATTCAAATATTGTGCCATTTGGATTCCCGATTACACAAAAAACTGCTTATGTTATCATTGGGTTGGGCTTGCACCTAGCACCACAGCTTTTGAGCATTCCCAGAGCTATGATAGGTCTTGGGATTGTATGTGTTGGAGCATAACAATTTCTCTGCAGATACCTTTTCTTTTAACGATCAGCTTCAGTTCGGTCTGCTCAAGTTTGAGCAATTTATCAGCTCCATTCAAACTGAATTCAAGTCCCCCACACTCTTCAATTGGGTTGGACCCCAAATTTTTTTTAAGCATAATACTTATAGAATTATACGAAATCATATCTTTTAAGGTTATACATAGAAAAAGACTGCTCCTCACGTTGGAATTGCTGATATTTGAGGAAAGAGGTAGTCTGATGCTACTATGGGAAGGAAAACATGCAGTAGCAATGGTGGTGGTGGTGATGTGACAAAGACACGAAAGTAATATGAACTGTAGGACTGAGGGTATGTAGAGAAAAAATTAAAGAAACAAACAAACAATTTCTTCATGCTGGATGTGGACTGTTTACAACTCAATATTGAAGCTTATACATTGTGAAAAGTATAAAAACAAAAGATAAAAACTCATACGCAGTTTTTGACATGCAAGTGTTCTCATGAAAGATGCAAATGTTCTCATGGTTATGAATCTTCTGTCCATCTCATGAAAGATAAGACTTTGTTTAGTGAGAATGGAAAAATAATGTTACTGTTTATTCTGTGTCACTGAAGCTAGTAGGATTGAGTTCAAGCTTTCCCCAGCTTATACATGCTTTGGAAGGATCATAGGAGAGCATTGGGTTATATTTTTATGAGAATATAGTATAGTTTTTTCTGCGAATACAAAATACTATTTACAATTATATTTTAATTATTTAGCTTGTGTTTGGCCTAGCTTTTTTGTAGGCTTTGTGGCTTTTTGGCTTTTTTTTTGTAAAAAAATAGACGTAGAAAGATGTGAAAAAGCCAATTAATTACAATAGGAGGTCAAACAAGTGTGCTTTTTAAGAGGTTTTTAAGCAAAAAGCTTTAAAAAAAGTTAGGCCAAACATAGACTTAATATTTAATTTTATTTAAGATTCTAGATATCTTTTAAATAAGATTTTATTTTTATTTTCTTTTCGTTTGGATTCTAGATTATATTATTGAGATTTTATTTTAATTCCATAGGATTTTAATTTTCTTTTTAAATTAGAATTTTAAGTTTATAAATAACATGCTCAAATGATGTATTTAGCAGAGTTGAATTTATAAAGAGTTGAGTTTTAGATTGTGGCCTTGATTTGGGGTTTTCACCATTGTGCGATACCTATTCACTATTCTCATTCCCTTCACGTTCTGCATCAATTTCATTATCCTATCCAATGTATTTTGAAGTGCAATACGTTTTAGCGCCTGTATGCCCGGTATATCAGTAGTAGACTACTGAGATTTTAGACTTTTTTCATATAATCTTCTAGTCTTAGGCCCTTTTCATGTTACACAGGTTAACAACTTTCATTGACTACCTTGAATTTGATAGAAATGGCAGCCCAACGCTCCCTTGAACTGGCTAATGCTTCCTCCGAGGATGGTGGGAGTTAAGAATTGGTAAAACCTTTCAACAGATTTACTTATTGAAATCTTCTAATTTCCAGTTATTCGTTCATGAACTCAGTGCCCCTTGGGAAAACCAACCAAGAACCATATGGAGCTGTATCTTTCATAGAATACCATTATTATGGGGTCTTGGAACATTAGATAGTGATCTGGTGCTCTCTCTCTCTCTCTCTCTATCTCTCTCTCTCTGGGTGTGTGTGGGTGTTATGTGTCTGAAGGTTGTTCCTGTAAGACTGTAACATCAAAACTACTCTGCTTTTGTGTCTCATAGCTGAGGTTTATACTTTATATTAAGTACTGTTTCTTTGCTGTCTCTTGTCATTTTTCCATTGAGTTCAAAAAGATGATTACTTTATATTTATTTAATATTTGGTTCTGTAATTGGTGCAGAGCAATACAAAAATCAAATTGTTACCACAAAGATGGGCACGAGGCTTCATGCCACTATGGCGATACTATTTATATGCTGTTATTTGGAGCTGTCCAGATTGTAGTGTCGCAAATACCAGATATCCATAACATGGTATGGCTCTCTGTTGTTGCAGCAATCATGTCCTTCTCCTACTCTTTCATCGGACTGGGACTTGGCATTGCAAAAATTATAGGTATGTTTTTGAATTGCGTATTTTTTTCTTTTCTTCGATGCTTTATTTGGATTTGATTCGTCGAAGAAAAGGACAATGGAACGGAAAAGAGAGGAAAAGAAAATGAAGTGAAAGAACCTAGATTCATTAGTTTCGTTAAGGAAAATGAGAAGAAAATCAATAGGTAGTGGTGAATTGTCGCTGTTTTTCTTTTTTCTTTTTCTTGGTTTGGTTACTCATAAAAAAGGAATGTGTATTCGTAATTTCAGTTCTCTTTCATATTGCTTGCCCTTGACTAATCAAAAGTATAAACATCTCTACAAGTCTTTGCCTTCACAATAAAAATTCAAGCCTTTATGGTCAACTGGAGCTATAACAATATGCTATGGAACAAAAGGTCTCGCATTACTCCCTCAAAAACAGTAGAAGGAATGAAAAATTTGTCATTTTAACAGAAATGCAGCATTATGGTCATTAAATTTCTTCTTCAATTTTTTTTTGCGATTGCAGAAAATGGGAAGATCAAGGGGAGCATTGAAGGAGTCCCAGCTGACAGTATGGCTAAGAAACTGTGGTTGGTCTTTCAGGCACTTGGAGATATTGCTTTTGCCTATCCGTATCCACTAATCCTTCTAGATATACAGGTATTTATTCTGTTGTTTGAAGCAGTATGTGTTTCAAGCAAATTAAATTAAAATTCAGGCATTGGAAAGAATCAGGTACATAAAAAGAAGAATATATCAAATTTAAATGCAAAAATAATTAGGATTCCTTTGCAATAAAGGATACTTTGAAGTCACCTCCGCCAGAAAACCAGAACATGAAGAAGGCATCGATGGCTGCAGTCTCGACTGCCACATTTTTCTACATCTGCTGTGGATTCTTTGGATACGCAGCTTTCGGGAGTGAAACACCGGGCAACCTCTTATCGGGATTTGGATTCTATGAACCCTATTGGCTCATTGATTTTGCAAATGCTTGCATTATTGTTCATCTTATTGGAGGATATCAGGTACAAATTAAGAAGCACAGACACTTCTACAAAAGAGGTATACCGTGTTGGACACAACACATCTCGGACATTATTAAATGTGTGTTCGACACTACTTAAACATGTCTTAATTGAAAAACTAAATTTATAATATCAGACACTTCGACGACACTTTTAAACCCTCTGAGCATGTCTTGTGTGATGATTCTTTCATACTCACAATATTTTGCATTTTACTCAATTTTATTTTGCATAGTAAATATGCTTTCGAGCATTTATGAGAGAAAATATAGGTTTTCTTATTTAGTTAGTTATATGTTGCATGTTCCGTGCCCTTCGTAATTTGAAAATCGAAGTGTTTGTGTATTCATGTTAGTATTGCGTGTCCGTGTCCACTGGCCATGCTTGTTAGGGTACAAACTGTTTCATATCAACTTAATGATGTTTTCTATTGCTGTTGCTTTGCTTCAATATTTCCTACAAGTATTATGATTTATACCATTTGCATTTGTTTGCTAGATATACATTTTTAAATCCTCTGAACATGTCTTGTGTGATAATTCTTTCGTACTCACAATATTTTGCATTTTACGCAAAAAAAAAAAAAAATTGCATAGTAAATATGTTTTGGAACATTTATAAGAGAAAATATAGGTTTTCTTATTTAGTTAGTTATATGTTGCATGTTTCGTGCCCTTCGTATTTTGAAAATAAAAGTGTTTGTGTATTCATGTTAGTATTGTGTGTCCGTGTCCACTGTCCATGCTAATTAGGGTACAAACTGTTTCATATCAACTTAATGATGTTTTCTATTGCTGCTGCTTTGCTTCAATATTGCCTACAAATATTATGATTAATACCATTTGCATTTGTTTGCTAGATATACAGTCAACCACTGTTTGCGTTTATGGAAAGATGGTTCGGTGAGAAGTTTCCAAACAGTGGATTTGTGAACAATTTCTACACATTTAAACTTCCATTGTTGCCGGCTTTTCAGCTGAATCTTTTTAGACTATGTTTCAGGACTAGTTATGTTATATCAACAACTATAATTGCAATGATCTTCCCTTACTTCAACCAAGTTTTGGGGGTCTTGGGGGCCTTGAACTGTTGGCCCTTGGCAATATATTTCCCTGTGGAAATGTACTTTGTGCAGAGGAAGATTGGGGCTTGGACGAGAAAGTGGGTTGTTCTTCAAACTTTTAGCATTGTTTGCTTGCTTGTGTCAATATTGGCCTTGATTGGGTCAGTTGAAGAACTCATAATTGCAAAATTTGGCTAAAATTCTAGTATGTAAAGCTTTTTCGCAAATGGGAAGTATGAAATTCATACCAATGCTTTCTTAGAGATGATGCACGGCATTCTTATTGTATTATTGGGATAGATGGTTAAGGGGGGTTTTTAAAGGGTTATTTATGTTGTTATAATATTGTGATTTATATAAATAATTAGAGTAGTTAATGCTGCGGTATTCTTCTAATCTCTCTTATTTTATGATAAAACATGGTTTCAAAGCAAAGATTCCTAAGAAAGTAATTAAAAGAGCACACACACACCCTCACACGATCTACTCTCACTATCATATGATTCTTTATCTTCCGTTCAATCTATTGACAGAACTGGGCGGGGGTGAGGAATTTGCACCTATTTGTCCAAACCTAAATCTCGAATTAAGGCGAATCCTAGGTGAAATGCAAGCTCGACACCAACATCCATGATGGCGACCAGATCTGTCGCTGACCCACGATTTGCTTGATTTGACCTTCCCCGATGCACAACACCGATCCCTCGATGCACCAAACCAACCTATCACCACTCCCATCATCAATGCAAGTTAGGCAGATCCAACATCCGATGCCACCCTCACGTCAACCATCCACAACACTAGCCCCTCAATGCACAACACTAACAGCAACCATCACCACCAGCGTGGCAGATCCAACATCTGATGCCACCCTCACGTCAACCAAATCCACAACACTAGCCCCTCGATGCACAACACTAACAGCAACCATCACCACCAGCGTGGCAGATCCAACATTTGATGCCACCCTCATGTCAACCAAATCCACAACACTAGCCCCTCGATGCACAGCACTAATAGCAACCATCACCACCAGCATCGACCTCCAAGAAGATAGTCTTAATTTACTATGTACATGGGACCATCTTAGTTTCCTAATAATCACGTGCTAATGGTGAATCTTAAGATTTCTAGTATATCTACTTAATTTACTTACAGAGTATGCCAAGTCAAGTCTCATACAATTTATTCAATTCATTAAATACAGAAGACTCATAAAAATACGAGAATATTCTAGTTATTGTATGCCTTCACTTGCATTTTTTTGGAAAAATAGAGATTTATATTAATAAGTGTTCTAGCAATATGTCTGTCATTCTTATTGAATTTCTCAAGGATTGGGATTGAGACAATTACTAAAACATAATTATCATATGTTTTAGTAATCTTTATTCATAATATAACATTTGATATCTATATATCTTTTATATCAAACCTCTTATTCAATATTTTTTTAATAGTTTTAATCATAACATGTCATCAACATAAAAATAAATAATGATATAACCCTTATCAATGTCTTTCACATAGACACATTTGTCATGCTCATAATTTTGAAACCATTTGACAATATTACATTGTCAAATTTTCATGTCATTATTTAGGTGCTCATTTTAGCCTGTAAAAAGACTTAATAACCTTGCACACCGTTTTTTCCTGCCCTTGAGCTGTAAACCCTTTAGATTGTTTTATGTAGATTTTCTCATTTAAATCGTAATTAAAGAAGGCAATTTTAACATTCATTTAATGTATTTGTAGATCAAACAATGATGCTATAGCAATTAATATTCTTAGGGGTGTTATACTCATTACAGTTGAGTAACTGTCAAAGTAATCCACCGATTTTATTTGCTTGTATCGCTTAACTACTTTATTTCTTTGTTGAATCATTTGCTTTCTTCTTCTTTTTGAATATTTATTTGTATACAAGAGATTTACAACCTAGTAAAAGGACGACTAGTCCCCAAATATGATTCTATCAAATGGATTTAACTTTACTATTAATAGCCTCTTTTCACAAAGATGCTTCCGGGGAGAACAATGCTCTCTTGAACATTTGAAGTTCATTTTTTAGCAAAAATATTAAAAAATTAGGACCAAAGGACTTAGATGTTCTAGCTATTGCTATGTTTAAGTTCGTTATTCTCTTTTTGCTTTTGATCCTTATCTCGCACTTGACTAGCCCGTATCATAAGTTTTTTTATAAGTTTTTTTAAGAGAATTATTTATTATGTTGATTTGTACGAAAATATATGTTCAAAGAATGATGAAATTGCGAGATTCAATGATTATATCAACATATTTTCAAATTAATGATAATTTTTTATCCTATCTTTACCTTTTGGGCAATGTTTTGAAAATCGGACATTTGAGCAAACCTAAAAAAAACAGGTGGACAGGTCATCGATTCAACCAGAATTGAACCGTAACGTCATAATTACGACATTAATAATTTTAAAATTTAAAATATTAAATAATAATGACACCTAATTCATAATCCAACTAACAAAATAAAGACTGTGATATCCCATATTCCATTTCACATTAGTGTGAGATAAAAATTAAGTCTGATATATAAAGAAACTTGTGGGCTATTACTACTAACTTGACTTAAGCTTTTGGGGCACGTTGTTAGACTTTTTATTCAAGTTATTAACTCAGTGGTTCACACGAATCATTACAAATCGTATCAGAGCCAACCCTAGTTCCTATCTAGGGCTCTGTGGTGGTGTGGATAAGGGAATAGAGATTTCGAAGAAGGATAGAGGTCCCTAGATTGTATATCTTGTGCACGCTTATGGGCTGCTCTGTGTCCGTTAATGGGCTGCTATCCACATCCCAATTAGGGAAAGAACTTGGGCCACGTGACAAGGGCGTCGCATATTTAAGTGGGAGATATTGTAATATCTCATCCCACATCAGTGGGAGATAGAAATTAAGTATGATATATAAAGAAACTTGTGGGTTACTATTAATAATTTGGCTTAAGTTTTTGGGTCATGTTGTGAGGTTCTTTATTCAAGTTATTGGGTTAGTGGTTCACATGGATCGTTACAAAGACATCTTAAGATCTAAGCATGACTCCAATTAAATAAATTAGAACCTACAAGTCGAACTCGAAGTAACGAAGTGGAAGAGTCAAGGCAAATTAGGTATTACCGTATTAGCCTATTAACATTAGCATTTAGGATTGATTTAGCCATTTAGGCATTTAGCGTTAAGGGCTTAAGGCAATTAGCCAATTAAGTTACTAAAAGTGAAATGCAAATAGGCAATTAGTGTCTTCAAGGTGAAATTTAGCAGTTCTATTAACCTGGCACCGGTTTGACTGGGTTACATGTTTAACTGTGGGTTTGAACGATTTTCTTAAAAAATAGCAATTTTGGTATATGGCCAGTTTAATAAGTAAATTCAGACTGTTAGTTGGGCCAGTTGCTAATTCAACTGGTCCGGTCCGATTCTAAAAATATTGCTTTTAAGGGTTTGGTACCGCGACCTTAGCCAAACACACCCATACTCTTAAAAATTTATAAGAAGGTCTTTGGCCTTTTTATAACTCATACGGGGTCTTGTTCATTTTCTTGTGGGGTATCTTATTGAGAATGTAATTGGCAAAAAGTATTACTTTTCTCCATATTTTTTGAGATAACCTATAACTTATTAGCAAAGTATTCATCATTTCTTTTAAAGTTCTATTTTTTCGTTTAGCAACTTCATTTTGCAGTGGAGTATAGGGAGATATTGTTTGATGGATAATTGCATGTTACCAAGTTGATTCTCAATCTTAGTTTTATATTGTACGAACATTTCTAAGGTTTTATCTTTACTTTATAACAAATATATATAGCAGCACTTAATACAATTATTTATAAAAATGATAAAATACTTTTTGTCTTCTTGTGTTTAAACACATTTCAAATTACCGATATTACTATGTATTAGATCAAAAGGCTCAGTACTCCTATCCACTTACTGGAAAGGCGTCTTACTTAATTTTGATTCTAAACAAGTTTCATATTTATATTTTGAGTCAATATTAAAATTAGGTAAATATTTCATATTGATTAATCTATGCAAAGATTTAAAATTAACATATCTAGGACTACCTCCAATGTTCTTTATCGAGAAGTTGCACATGATAAAGAGCAAGAAGATTGAATTAACTGCATATCAATAAGGCGTTTCCCACTCTCTAGCTGTATGGAACTGTCACTAAGTCCACCATGCTACATAAAAAAAGACTCAAACAAGAAAACTTAAAATGTGATCTTATTAATTTTATGCATGACATTAAATACATTGAGTTTGAACAAATCAGCGAACATGTACCATTTCCCCATGCACATGTCATCCTTACTGAGTACAAATTTTTCATATACAAAGGCCAACTTAAAACCATTTATGCTTAACAATGATCTCGACACAAGATTTTTGCGGATCTTTGTCACATGTAGGAGATTGTTCAACGTTAACTCTTTGCCCGAAGCCATTTTTTGCACAACCTTTCCTTGTTTATCAACCTTTGCATTTGATGAGTTTTTTATAAAGATGTTTTTTTTCACTTGTCACTGATTGATAGGTTGTTATCATTTTTTGATCTACACAAACATGTCATGTTGCAATGGCATCACCACCATTCTTTGGAGTTGAAACCAACCAAATTCACTTTAGACACCATAGCTAACAAATTCATCTCAAACACGTCAATAGAAAGATTTTTTATCTTTGTGATATTGGTCTGAGCATGCTTCAACTTCTTGGAGGCATTACTTTGGTCTTTGTAGCTACAATAGTTCTTTGCACAATGGCCTAACTTATTGCGCGCATAACATTTTGCCTGAAACTTCTTCGATTCCGAACCTTTGAAGCCTTGGCTATGATTTTTTCGTTTTTTTTCCTTTTTGTTCTTGTTCCACCGCATTCGCCTTAGCCTTGAACTAAAACCCCTAATTTCCTTTCCTCTCTGCATAACAATTATCCTTTTCAATCCTCAATCTTACTATCAGACTTTCAAATATCTTTTCTTTGTATTTGTGCTTCAAGTAGTTTTTAAAATCCCTTTAAGAAGGTGGCAGTCTTTATAATAGTAGCAACTTGAAAAGGCTCACTTAGATATATACCTTTTACATAAATTTCATGTAGTATTACTTAAAACTCTTAAACTTGACTGATGATGGTCTTGGAATCCATCATCAAATACTCGAGGAATCGACTGACAACGAATTTCTTCATCTCAGCATTTTTTATCTTGTATTTTTTATCTAGGAACTCCCATAGCTCTTTGGTCGCTTATAGCGAATTGTACATCTTGTATAACTTGTTATCCAACCCGTTGAGGAAGTTGTTTCAGCATAGGAAATTGACATGCTTTTATGCTTCAAATACAGCAACTATTTGCTGATCTGTCTCATTCTCAATTCAAGTAAGAGCATTTTCTTGGAAAAATCGTGCTAGATTGAGAGTTGTAAGGTAAAATAGTTTTTTCTGTTGCCATTTTTTGAACTTTGTCCCGTTGAGTTTTTGGCTTTTCTCCGTGGTTTAACAGAACCATTGCGGGAATAGGGACAAGAACAATAGCAGTCGCATGGACAGTATCAGTAGCAAGGACAGGGTTCGAACTCCTCCTAGTTTTGGTTGCGATTATTGCAATAATCCAGAACAACATAGGAAAGGGAACAAACAGATTATAAAAAAACTATAAGAACAGTATTTTCAGAAACAAAGATTTTGTTTAGGAATTTTAGAAAATTCTTTATTGAAAAAGTAGTAATTATTTTTATTGCAGGAAAATAATACAAACACATTTTTGAAAAATTTGTAAACAAAAAGATTTTTTAAATAAAAAACAAAATAAAATTATGTATACTTAAAGCAAATAAAAACATAAAAAAATAATAAACAAAGTACAACATGCATTAAACTAAGACCAAAAACTATAAACTAAACAACTTACAAACCCGTTAGGACCACAAGAAAGATGTGATTGAGCCCAGGCTGTGTGCTTATGATAGAATTCGCCCTCACCTCGGTACTTGCGATTGATGGACGCCTGCCTTTTAGGATAAAACAATTGACGTGTGTAAATAAAACATTGCACTTTGCACGCACGGTGAATCGACTAAGCCTCTAAAATCTCTATGAAACGAAGCAGCAAAGCAAAAAATACAGAGAAAGGAAAATGCGAATTGAATGGATGAAAAAAACGAGTGAAGTAGTTTTTTTTTTTTGATTGAGAGTACAGGGGCAGCGGGGAGGGCAGGGGAGAGAGGGGAGATTCGAACTGCGAACCACCTAGGTGATGAGCTTTATAGAAAGGTATAGAACCACTGAGCTGCTAAAGCTATTTACGAGTGAAATAGCTTTAAATAGCCAAATAGATGACTATTCGGATATGGCAAACATGTGCAGGGGAACCCGTTGGTCAATTTGAACCGAAGTAGAGTTTAAACTGAACCGTTATGCACCCTATCAACTCGAACTAGTGCCAAGTTTAAATCGATCCCTCACAATTCAATACTCACGGACCTAGAGCTCAGCCCAACCGAATGAGCAAGGGGCGGCACGCATGGTTTTGGTTTTGGGTTTGATCCAACTCAAGCCTTAACTGGATAGCCTTAAGTTTTCTTCTCCCAAACAATGCAGGACAAAGTTTTTTAACTTTTATTTTTCTAATTTTATTTTCTCAACTTCAAGTGACCACCTTTGGAGCCAAATATCTTTCACTCCTTAAAACGTTTTTGTCAAAGGAAATACATGTAATTCATCCTTACATGTAATTAAATATTATTCTCCAAACATCCACAAAAATTAAATTGTGGAACTCATTTTTAATTTGCCTCAAACATAACAAAAATTAAGTTATTTTTGAACCTGATTGCGAAAGCATATAAAAGAAGGAAAAAAATTATGAACTTGAATTTGTTAATTCAAAAATGAATACCGAAAGAGTTTAGCCATTAATCTTGCAATATTATTTGTAATAATAGCCAAACTCGAATAGAAAGTAAGTAGCCACATAAACACGGTTTTTATGAAAGCATGCCAAAAATTTAAAAAAAATATTAAAATTACGAAAATTGAAAAAACTTATTCCAAATATAGAAGCAACTAATTTATTTTGCATGGGTTAAGATAAAGTTTATATAAAATGTTATTAACAAAATAATACTTTCAAAAATGACAAAATTGCCCTTTTAACAAATCAAAAAGATTGAATCTTGTCCAAAGGTCCATGGCCAAGCGAAGCATCCTAATCAGCGCGTTGATTTTCATCAACCTATCAATTTAATTTGCACATGATATCGTGACTTTTGCTTCGTACTATTAAAGAATTTAAAGTGTGTACTCCATTCCCTCTTTTTGTTTTTAGGTTTGGTTGATTGTGAAACTTGATTTATTAATTTATTTTGATTTATTGTTATATTTTAATTTTTTAAATATTTTAATTAAAAAAATTTAATTTTTAACTTACTTCGTTAAGAGAAATAAAAAAAGTATAATAGTTTTATCAAATAATAAAAAAAGCGTCTCTAAAAAAAATAAGTAAAATAAAATAAATAAATAAATAATTATCCAAAATAATAAGAATGGCAATTCCTTTCGTCCCATTTCGTTTTGTATGAGTTTTCTCCACCCCCATAACAAAGGAGGTGAGGACGTTATTTGTTTTTTCTATCCTGTTTTTCCTCACTTTGCTCCTGATTATATAAAATATTTTTTTAAAAGTATAATTACTTGTATAAATATATATTTTAAAAATATAACAAGTTTAAAATATTAAAATATTATATTTATCTCTAATTTTTATTTTTTTTATTTTTTTATTTTTTTATTTTTTTATTTTTTGTATTTTGAATGTTATTTATTCATCAACTATTATTATTTATTTATTATATTATTTATAATTATTATTAATATCTATTTTTAAAATTTTAAAAATTGTTTTAAAAATATTTTCGTCCTGTTTTATTTGTCGTTTCTTTTCCAATATTTTCTTTTTGTACCGCTCCAATCAGATAAAAAAGGGAGTGGGAGCGCTTCCCGCCACGCTCCGCCGCCATACCTACCAAACAGCCAACGGTGCCTATGTTTGGAATGCTCTTAATAGTGTTGTTAAAAATAACTGAAGCTTATTAATCTAAGATTTGTTAAGCAAAACATTCCCATTAAAAGCTTTTCTAACGGGAAGTCCACTGGAAATCGAGGTCGTCACTGACGGCACCAGTCGACCAGTCGACCAGTCACCACGGCTGATCTTGATCGCCTCTAGACCCGTACTTCTACATGCACTTATAGTTATATACGTATATGTTTGTGTTTGTTTTTGTTCTTGATTGATTTTGTGGATGTACGTGAACTTGGGACATTGTTGAACCCAAATTGAGTTTGAGGCAGGCGGATTTTCGAAGGCCATGGGAGTGAAAGGCAGAGATGATCAGACCCCTTTGATCGAATCCACCGTGTCTCCATCATCTATTCAACCATCCGAGTCTCCCGTCAAA
>JAULJZ010018612.1:0-15888 GCA_032270985.1 Heliamphora pulchella
ACCTAACAACCAGGTGAAGCCCAGAAGTATTGACCCACCATGAATACCCCAAAGAGCAACTCTAAACCACATAATAAAACATACTTAACAAGAGAGACTATAAAACTAAACCAATGGGACCCCAACAATGGGGGTGGCATCTGTCTTGTCCATAATAAAGTCATGGATCCAAAACTTACTGATGACAAAGTGCGATTGTAGATTTCCAATGAGAAACCTATATAACCTTCGAAGAATTAGGTTTTCGGAATGCCAAGTCCAACATATGCTTTGGGAAGAAAAACAAAAGGCACACAACTGAATCAACCTCCCCCCAAACTAAATCTATCAGGCTATCGGCAAAGGGATCCAACAACTCAGGACATCTGTCTACTAGCATGTGGATCTGCTGCAACAACAGCAACAAGTTTCCTCAACCTTTTTCTTTCTTTTTTTTTCTTTTTTTGGGTTCTCACTTTTTCAGTGCAGTATCCTTTTCTTTCGAGTTGTATCACTTATCAATAATCATCAGACACAGACTTCAGAATGTACCAAATACCTTATTCACAAGAAACTACAGTTCACAAACCTAAGGACCATATTTGCACATGAACTTCAACCAAGTAATGATTAAAAGAGTTTAAGCTAAGGCTAGGTATGGCCTTGAATTAGCCAGGAATTTTATTCACCTACTGATGCCTCGATCCCCGAAATCTTTGGAATCTGCAGCATGAACTCATAAGAAAATTGGTTCATACTCTATCTCCCATCTTCATCCTTTCTTCAATATTCAGAAAACAGTTCCAACTCACACATTGACTTTATATTCTTCTTAACAGGATGAGGAAGAATGGCTTGAAGTGGGATAGTTATTTGAGTATCCATTGTAACCTTTCTTACTTTGAAACTCCCATTTGCAACTTGTGGTTAAATGATGTGCTTTCTCCATTTATCCCATTACTTGGACACATATCCTTATATGCTAAAATAAAGGGTTTAAGAAGGTTCAACACCTAGACACACATCCACACATGATAGTCATACTTGGGGAATACAGATCAAAACATTCAGCAAAGCACATATATGCAGATAAATATTCCACATGCCAATATATGTACAAGTCCTTAAACATGGAGACGGATATATACAAACAATATTCAAATTCTAATACATATTTTTGTACATTTGTACCTTAATTTCAGGCAAAATTGCATTGTCAACTGCCTAAACTCGAGAAGTGCATGGACATTGTTGATACAGATTTGTTAAAAGGAAAAATGGCTCATGCAATGCGTTTCTTATATATTTAATAGGGGGAGAGAGAGAGAGAGAGAGGGAGGGTAATTATGTTGTGCAGGATGTTCTACGTAAATTGCAGCCAATCCTTCTACCTGTCGATCCTTCTAATAACACAAAACCTCTTAATACTTTATTAGACCTGAATCACCATTTAAACAGTTTATCTGATCATGCCCTGTTGATAACTTTTGGATCTATAGCTGGAAGCTTTCTCTAGTTTCCCACAAAGGTTTAGTCTTACCACGAGATTTTCTCATTGGAAACAAGCCCCATTGAAGTTAAACTAGTCTACTTATAGATAGTTCCAGCATGCAGAACAGGAACAAGAATGTGGTGCACCGCATACCCAAAATATGGTACGATAAGTGCAGGATTACATAGGTCACATTATTAGAATTCATACTTTTCGGGGATATTATTTTTAAGGAAAAAAAAAGAATGTGGCAGAGAACCATTGTAATGCGAGAGTAATTTTCTTTTAACAATTAGGCATTGTATGAAGCATAATCTACTGAAATGCATTTCAAGATGCGCATTTTTTACTATGACCATATAAATAGAGTTACTAATGCATTATGGCTCTTCTTTATAATTTCCCTACCAAACTTGACACTTTCCATATTTTAAAACATTACATTTGATGTTCACTCCCCAAGAAAAAGTCTTATAGAAATAAATACGACAAATATCACCATACAAGCCCAGTAATAGATAGTTCCAATAGCGCTAGGGCTTAAAAGCACCTCCAATTCATTACTAGTGTAATCCAGAATTCAAGGTACAAAATTTCATTTCATTTCCATCACATTGACCGAAACAGGAAATAAGGAGTGGTTTCAACACACAATAGGAATATGGAAGGGAAAAAAAATCATTTGCACTCATAACTCGAGTTGGATAACTCTCAAATAGCTCAAAGGAAAATCTTTAACAGGGACCCACACAAGCGGTTGAGCACGTGGTTTAATTCGATGCAAAGCGAAGAACTTTACCAGCTCTTGACATGCCGCGAATCCTACCAATGTTTATTTATATTTGCCTCTTTTTGTTAAGAGAGATATTTGAGAACGAAAAAAAGAAATCTTAAACTTAAGAGAATATGAAAAAATAAGAAGAAAAAGAGAGATAGTGAGAAGAAAACAAATTAAGTTGTGTCACCCCAAAATACTTTATATAAAGATAACCATTGATATTTTTTGTTTACTTATAAATTTCGGTAACTACTAATATAATTTTTTACTTTTTCACCTTTTTTCTTTTAATCCCTACATTATTTATGTAGCAATTATATATTTGATATTATTTTTGCTTTTTAAGTATTTGGTATTAACACATATTCATTTATGGTGCCTATCTTACCATGTTTTGGGTATGCGGTGAACCATTAGTATATAGCCCTAAAGATGTTAAATTGTTGATTTACTTGCCTACGAAAAGCATAAAATATATTTTAGTTTATGATTCTAAATATTTACTTATGTCATCAAATTTTTTCTCTGTTTACATATTATTATCGAAATGTTTCCGAAACATTTTCACTTCCAAGATGACTGAAACAATCCAACAAAACAAAGTTTTAATCCTTGATGGAAGCTCGCTCATCTTGGAAGATGGAATGATATAGCTCAGTTGGTAGAGCATACTAGGTAAGGGAAAGTACTCAAGTAAAATGTTTGTCGGTGGAAATATTGACATCTTATTAGGACTCCCTCCTACGCCGAACTTCTTCTTCATCTATTTCCCCAAATCAGATATTGCTTCTCTAAAATCAAAGTGTGCCGCTGTCTCAACCCAACTAACAACTAATCCATTAATAATTTCCATTCCATGAATCCATAAATGATGCTTTCAAGCCAAAGCTTGTTGGGTAGTGAAGTGGTCTACGAAGGTCATCAAGGAAAAAAAATAGAAAAGAGAAACCTTTTGAAAAGACCGAAAAAACCCCAAATCCTGAACCATCTTCCCCTAAGGCCTATTGTATTCAAAGGCCTGGACTCCTTCGCATCGCCAAGGAAAGGTTTATTCAACAAAATCAAACAAATTTTTGAGTCTATAGCTGCTTAAACAGCAAGGGAAAGTGTGTGTATCTTTTTTCCTATCCTTATTCATGGCTATTTGAATATACTCTTAAGGGTTAAGAAAGCACTAGAAGGGAATCACTATCGTATCTCTAAAAGGAAAGATGGAATTCCATCGACAATAATGCATAACTGAAAACTTGCTTAACATCCATCCAAGGAGCAAATGCTTTAACCATTAAGGACAAGAAAGCAAGAAGCTAGAACGTCAAAGTCTAAAAGCAATGCTGCCCGCTATAATTAGTAATTATTTCAAACACTAAAAGCAATCACTAAAAGCACTTCTTCTCTAAATTAGAAAGCCCAGTAACAATTATTCCTAAATCTTAAATTAAACAAATCAAGAATCAATTAAAACAAATGAAAAGAATATGCAAGAAAAGAAAATGGAGAAGACCCTCTTGTTCGTTACTCCAGTAACACAAGTAAGAATGTCCTTCAATACCATAAATATCCTAATATCTTGCCATAGAAGTGGATAGAAATAACAAAGCTAGAATAGTGTAACTTTTGTCAGATATTACATAGAGGAACAAGTTATCGCATAATGTAATTCAAACCATACAAAATTAATTTCAAACATCAAACTATATCATCAAGATCTGATATAATATATTTTAAATGTGAAGCTAAATATTAAGTTGTCAACATCATATAAATCAAAGAAAAATACATTGACGACCAAGAAATGGCAATGGAGGTGCATCCATGAACTTCAAGTCTTCAACCAATACCACTTCAGCATAGAAACCTTTGCAGATAGTTATACAGTAAAAACTCATGCTACAAAGTGGTAACCCTATGCAAGATGACTAAAGTAAAAAAGAGACAACAAAGAAGGTAGAGAACCCAAATAGGCATGTAATTAAAGTCTTATATAATTTGAGAACACAACTCTGACAAATGACCAAAACGCCTACCAGACCCAAAATAACATTATTGATAAGTATACGGCTCATAGCTTCCGTTCTCCATAACCTAATATATAGATGTTACAACAACTAGGGTACTCCCTGGTCTGCTTATGGAACAAAACAAAAGGAAATAGAAGGAACAAAATTATTTCAAAGCAATAAAATTAATTATGGGAGGTTTGGGGGGCTGCCATCCGGAAATCCAATTGAATAAAGAATGTCATGAACAGGGATACTAACCATCATCAGGTACTCCTTCCTCGGGATTTGAACTTTGATCTTCTACATTATAACCAGAAACAGATGCTGCAGAGGATTCACCATTTATTGCATTCTTAAAAGACCCAACTTTCTTGGAGACTTGTTGAGATTCACCCTCTTTTTTCGGCACAGTACCCAAGGGATCAGTTTCTTCTTGAGCTTTGTACAGCAGTGCACATCCGTACTTATAGTATGCATTAACACATTCAGGAGCAAGTTCCCCATAACGAACAACCCTGATAGGGGGGGAACAAATAAACTTCAGTTACAATGCAACAACATCATGTATATAATCATCATGACATGAGGGGAGGATCGCAAATAAAAGGCTAAAGCTATCTAATATTCAAAAGGAACTGAGTCCAAATATATTGATGCTCATAATTAAATAAATACATAGTAAACATTGCCACCATTGGATCAAGAATTGCTCATGTGTAATTGTATACTATAAATCTGAGCAACTGAAATGATTGGTTGAATAATAAAACAATAAAATTCTCAACAAGAAAATGAGGCATCCTAAGCAAGCACAATTGTGTAGGAACATGCAAGAAATGGTGTTTATGTTGTAAACTTGTAATTAAGTGTCAATATATACTACACAAGGCATTAAAACTGCATCCTTAGTCCTTCCGAGTTAGATATTGCGTTACATCCATAAAAATTTAAAAATATTAAATACTTTTTTTTTTTTTTAAGTTCTTGGGCCAATATACAATTTGGCAAAACACAAACCACATGTCACGTGAAAACATGAAAATCCATATTGCAACTTGTTAAAAAAATATGCAATCTGGAATGCATGGAATCAGTTTTTTTTTTCTTCTCTTTTTGGATGAATTCTAAGCAGAAGATAAGAAACCATGTATATGAAGTAGATAATACAACTAGAAAGCACACTTGTATCAGTTCGCAATTTGAAAATCAGTCTCTCCGATGACGAAAAGATATATGTGTGCACCAGTTGCATGCATCCTACCCAAGTTCAGTTTTTTAATAATAATAAAAATGAACTGTGCATGCCACCAGAGGCGTAGCTAGAGCATATTGAGTGGGTTCAACTGACCACACTCATACCTTTTTATAAAAATGTCTCATAGATAATTATATAAAAACTTTAGGTACTTATGTTATCGGCAATTTGGCACCAGTAAAATATAATAGAAGATGGGATCAATTTTTTTTGTTTTTTAAAAAGAAGTCGGTAAGTATATGTACTACAGTAGTGATATTTTGACATTAGAGAATCAACTTGAAAATTACATTGTTGATACGGGTTTGGATGAGGTGTTTTCATACTTAAAAGATATTAGTGACCTTGCAAAACAGTTAGTGGAGTCAAGGAACAATATTATTGTATATCCCTTGATCTACATGCATGTGAACTGCCATGTCTTTGCCGATCACTACTGCAACTGTGACAAAATCTTCTATTTTTGCAATGAAATTCATCAAGAACCGATTGTGTAACTGGATGAAGGATAGATGTATGAATGATTGTTTGGTCACGTATATCAAAAAATATGTATTTCACTGATCATGCAGAGGTTTTAAAAAATAAAAACTCAGTTGCCGACAGTTGTAGAAATGTATTTCTTTCCTTTAAAAAGGTTGAACCAATAGTATTAACATTTTCATATTTTGATTTTATATGTAATTGACAAGTATAAATAGCTTTGTTGAAATAGTTGGGAATGTATATTATTATATTGCATTTTGCAAAAATCTAGTTTTTGACGGATTTTGTATATAACAATCAAACATAAATGATGATTTGTTGAATGACACCACTACTAAAATTTATGGCTACGCCACTGCATGCCACCACTAACATTAATTTAAACATTTTGAAAGCTTAGCAATTATTGAGAGGAAGAAAAATTGTTCCATTGCACCAATTATGATTCCAACGGTATCCGGGTGTGTCTATTGGTAAATACTTCAGCTAATCATTCTACCCGCATCTCCTAGTTGCTTCATAAATATCTTCTCCAACCACTCTCACCAATCTGACCTGTTGAAACCCTAAAACCAACTTTAATCCGGACAAAGGCATCGCCACACTAATCTACGTTAGGGTTTCAACTCCAAGAACAATAAGTAAGCTATTACTAACTAATGCCTCCACATCTCCATAAATTTAACGATGAACATAGAATAAAGGGGATTAATAAACCCTAACCTGATTTCTAGGGCACGGCTATAGCATTCGGTGGCTTCAGCGTAATCGCGCTCCTTGGCGGCCTTTGATCCTCTCTCCATCAACTCGTCCGCATGCTCCAGAGATTTCTCGCCGTCCCCGTCCGACGTAACAGCAGAATTCGCAACGCTATTGTTGTTGCAAGAAGATTCTGTGCCTCCCAGAGCGTTCAACTCAACGGTTGCTTCAACAGAAGCCTGCATTTTTTCAACATTCGGTGCTGAGATTTCCGAACTCGAAGCTTCGTCTGCCATTAATGGCTCCAATTGGAACAGATATGGAAATACAAAACCCCCTCGTAAAATGCTTGCTTTGTCCTCTGCAGAGCCTGCACTTCAAAAACACTCCTGGCGGAAAAAATAAAGGAAACCAGAAATGGCAACTATATTCGTGTGCTTCTCGGGTGCACCCCTCCACGTGAGTACTCAACTAGATCCTCAAATAATAATATTGACTTGACATGTATGCTACATAACAATTATTTATTTCTTTTATCTATCTCTAAGTTTTGCTCATTTCTCTCCAATTAAAATTTAAATAAAAACTGATAATATTGATGTAATACTAGCCCTGCATAACACATCTTTATCTCTATTCTCTCTCATTAATTAGCACTCTTTTCTCTCTCTTTTCATTTAAAATTTAAAATTTAAAATTTTTTTTCTTTTAAACTTAATTTTATTCTCTTTTTATTTTAAATTCAACTCTTTTCTTTATTTTTCATACAAAATATATTTTTAACATATCTATACGACAAGTTAGCTTGGTTGATGTGACATGTATTCCATGACACATCCAAGTATTATTCTACTACACTCAATTAATGGTTATGATTTATTTATAAAAAAAAATTTTAAGAACTTTTTCGCTCTACAGATCCAGACACGCAGTGCAACGACTCCACATCATCATTGTTTGGAGAGTAGGTCTTGCACCTACTGAAAACGTACTGTATGAATACTTCATATACATTTTTTTCTTTTTTTTATTATATAAACATATTTGATATACATTTAAGTAGTTATTTTTTAATTTTTTTATCTATTTAATAAAAATAAATTAATATTATTTTATTTATTATATTATTAAATAGATAAAGTATGTTTCATATAGTGTTCTTGAAATATTTTTTATTTGTGCATAAACAATTATTTTTGTCTCCGCTTAATATATTTAAGCCTTAGTTGATAGTCTTCTTATAACTTTTTTAGTTAACATGTTAAAAAATTAACTTGATCTATTTGATAAAAAATATTTAAAATAAAAAATTATTAATAAAAATAACATATTAAGAATTTTGAAGTGCCTTTAGGCACGTGTAATATCTAGTATGAATACATGATGTCTAAAAAGTAGTTAATTTTATATATTTTTAAATTTACATATATTTGTTTTTATTTTTAGTTTAAATTAAAAGTGAGAAATAAGAATATTTAAAATATATCTGAAAAATATATTCTTCTGTTATTTTTAATTTAAAATAAATTGTGAAATAAAATTATTTAGAATATATCTCTTAATCATTAAAAACATTTATTTAAAATTTATTTTATAACTAAATTATATTTAAAGTGACTTTGGCAATGAATAATTGCTAATTCAAATCTATAGGGGTGTTTGGCAAGGCTTCTGCTACTAGTTTTTAGTTTATTGCTATTGATTTTAGTTATAAATTATAATATTTTTTAAACACTCATAAATTCTGCTACAACTTTTAATTATTATTTTTTTCTATTTCAGTTACAAGTTACAATCTTTACCAAACACTCACAATTTCTGTTACAAATTATAATCTATAACCTGCTAGCAGTTACATTTCCAACACCACCTATATTATAAAACACAATACTTATGATGTGACATTTTTTTCTATGTCTTATCTAAAGTCTAAGATTTATTTAATCTAATGACTAAATTTTTGTTTATATTTTTTTCTCTTTCGCTTTTTATCGCTATCTCCTCTTTCACTAACGGAACTAGAGAGCGAGTTATACATTTTAAGGGTTTGATTTTTGAATATATTTTTTATGATTGGATTCGTTCAATGTATACAACTCGTTAAATTTGTTATTCACGAAAAAAATCAAATTAATCGAATATGACTTTGTAACAAGAAGTAGGATGACTTTCTTACAAACTCTTTGATATAGTATATAAAAATAGAAATTGCAAAAAAAGTTCAGTACAAATTCCATCATCGATAAAATTCGTGATATGAAAGAACGTAGAGTGCCTTTTGGGTGGATACTCAGTAGAATGGTTATTTTATTAGAATAGTTATCTTTTTGTCCATTTTCTTTTATGTAATATCTTTAAAATATATTTTTATTTTGCCTCATCGATATTTAAATAAAGCATAAATCTTTAGCGATATATATATTTGTGCATTTAATTTATATGTTAAAAATAAACATAATTATTATGATTAATTTAGGCTTTTTTTACATGAGTTGGCTCCCCATGTTAAACATCTTGGCTTCGCCCGCCCGTGGTGCCCAGGGCATTGGGTAAGGAACGATATGTTAAAATCAGATTTAATAATTTTATTTTTGAAAACTTTGAGCCAAAATAAATGTAGGATCCATACATCTTTTCAGTTAAGTCCGAGGTGCTACGCGTTCTCCTCCGCGAGGAGACAAACGACGTATATTCATTTATTTAAATCCGATAAGAGGTGAATGAGAAATCGATGTTTAAAATTGTCGCTTGAACATGGATTTGTTGGATTTTATAAAAGTGTGGAACTTCTATCTCACATTGAAAGTTCTTGAGAAACATAGTGGGTATTATATAAGCTAGAGTTGGACTAAGGGGAAAGTCCCTTAGGAATATCCAGTTTTGTAAACGGGAGAGGACCTACCTAACAGTGGGTTCAACCCATTTCACACATGCACGCGTGTTTCGGCGTCGCCGTCCGTCCAACGGACCGGCCGGGCTGGGCCCAGGCTCGGGCTTGGGCTTGGGTCGTGGGTCTATCCGATCTGAGTAACTTATATATTTTTGGAGAAAATTTATTTAAATTTTTATTTAAAATTTTTTTTCAAAATTCAAATTTAAAATTCGTTACCGTTAACCCAACAGGTCAAAAGCCCAACAGTCAAATTTCCAGAATAAAGCGCTCGCGAGGCGCTCGCGGAGCGCTCGGGCGCCCATGTGCGGAAATAAGACCAGAATGGTGCGCTCGCAGAGCGCTCGAGCGCCGCCTTCCAGTGTTGAGCGCTCGCAAGGCGCTCACTGAGTGCTTGAGCGTTCAAGGCTCACCTGAACTCCAGAATAGGGCGCTCGCAGAGCGCTTGAACGTTGACGACGAACAGTTGCCCATGTTCTGAACATGTACAGTGACTTTTGCGAAAATTCACATCAGTGGCTATAAAAACTCATTCTCATGCATGAATTTGGCATCCTGTTTCCTTCCTACATTGCATACAAAGTGTGTTCATGTTTTAAGTGTCGGAGAGTACAAATCACTTAGTGGTTCGCCGTATCCGAAGAATGGAGTGCTTCTTCTTTGAGTGTTGATCATTATATCTTGGGAGATTGACATCCATAAAATCCATTAGCACCATTGTGGGGGACGAATCTATCTTAAGGAAATAGCGTCCAACGCTAGCATCGATCATCTACAGTTATTGGTTTTGTGACTTTTTGTAAAAATTTAATTTCAGTTCTTTATTTTCAATTTTTGTTTGTTTGTAACAGTACAGTATTTGATTTATATTTATTTTCAAACCATTTTTGTCCAATGATCTTAAGATAGATCTAATTTTTCTAGAAAAAAAAAACCTTTACTGTACTATTGATATACAGATTTCATTTTGGTTCATTTATTTTCTATTCTGTTCTAGTTTTCAAAACTGTATTATTTCCAATTTTGATATTCTACTCATTATTGTTTCTTGTTATTCCAGATACTTGTTTTAAATTTATAAGCATTTAATTTTGAGTTGATCTTTTTTTTATACAGAAATGGCCACTGAAAATGTCAGTGTTGAAAATACGGTCACGGTCACTACTTCTGCGAGTGTGCCGGTGATACCCATGGTTGTTCATACTATACCCATGAATCACGGGAAGAAACCAAAAAAGTTCGACAGTTCTGACTTCAAGAGATGGTAACAGAAGATGTTGTTTTATCTGATAACTCTCAATTTGGTAAAAAATTTTCATGAAGAATTGCCTACTCTAAAGGAGGACGAAACAGATAAGCAAGTTATTACCGATGTGGAAGCATGGAAACATGTTGATTTTCTTTGTCGGAACTACATCCTCAACAGGTTGGATAACACATTGTATAATGTGTATAGTCCAATCAAGACAGCAAAAGAGCTGTGGGAATCCCTAAACAAGAAGTACAAAATGAAAGATGCCAGAATGAAGAAGTTCGTTGTTGGCAGATTTTTAGACTTCAAAATGGTAGATTCCAAGACGGTAATCAGTCAAGTTCAAGATCTCTAGTTGATCCTGCATGAAATTCATGTAATAGGAATGACAATAAGTGAATCATTCCAAGTGGCTGTAATTATTGAAAAATTACCGCCATCATGGAAAGAGTTCAAAAATTATCTTAAGCACAAACTCAAGGAGATGCAGCTTGAGGACTTGATTGTGAGATTGAGGATCGAGGAAGACAACAGAGTCTTCGACAAGAGAACTGGAAATCCCTTAATGGAGTCCAAGGCCAATGTGGTGGAACATGAGCAGAAATCCAACAAGAAGAGGAAATTCTTTACACAAGGTTCCAAAGGCGGTGACACCAAGAAGTTCAAGGGCAAATGTTATGTGTGTATCAAACCAGGCCACATGACTAAAGACTACCGCAAGAAGAAAAGTCAAGAAAACCCCGTTAAAAAGCAAAAAACTACCCAAGCCAATATGACAAAAGTGGAGAATCTGTCATTTGGCGTGTCATATATTAGCTTTTCAGCAGTAGTGTCTGAAGTAAACTTGGTTGCCAATCCAAGAGAGTGGTGGGTAGACACTGGGGCTACTCGTCACGTGTGTTCAGACAGGAGGTTATTCACAACCTATCAATAGGTGGAGAGTGGAGAATGGAGAACAACTCTTTATGGAAAATTCTTCGACTTCTAAGGTTGAAGGCTTGGGAAAGGTGATTATGAAGATGACGTCTAGCAAGGAACTGACACTCAATGATGTACTCCATGCCCCGGATATCTGGAAGAACTTAGTGTCTGGGTCATTGTTGAGTAAGAGGGGTTTCAGGCTTATATTTGAGTCAGACAAAGTTATCCTCACAAAGAGTGAAATGTTTGTGGGAAAAGGGTATGTGAGTGATGGGCTTTTCATGCTCAATGTAATGATTATATTTCCTACAAGTAATAATAAGATAATTACATATTTTGCTTATATATTTGAGTTATCTAATGTATGGCATGATAGACTAGGTCATGTTAACTATGATGCCTTACTAGGTTGGTTAACAATAATTATATTCCTAAATTTCACATCGATTCAAATTATAAATGTAAAATTTGTATGGAAGCAAAACTTGCTAAATTGCCTTTTCTTTTGATTGAAAGGAATACCGAACCTGTAAAATTAATTTACAGTGATATTTGTGACTTAAAGTTTGTGCAAACTAAAGGTGGTAAAAAATATTTTATTACTTTTGTAGATGATTGCACAAGGTATTACTATCTTTACTTATTGAGAAGTAAAGATGAGGCATTATCTATATTTATATAATATAAGAATGAAGTTGAGAATCAACTTGGCAAGAAAATAAAAATTTTTCGAAGTAATAGAGGTGGTGAATATGAATTACCTTTTGGTGAGTTTTGTTCAAAACATGGTATTATACACCAAACTACGGCACCTTATTCACCTTAGCAAAATGGTGTTGCTGAATGAAAAAATCGAATCGTAAAGGAAATGATGAATGCCATGTTGATAAGTTCTGGTTTACCTCAGAACTTGTGGAGAAAACTTTGCTTTCTACGAATTATATTCTCAACAAATTGCCCCATAAGAAAACAAATAAAACACCATATGAATTGTAGAAGGGTCGTAAACCTTCTTACAAATACTTAAAAGTGTAGGGGTGTTTGGCTAAGGTGGCGGTCCCTGTTCCTAAAAGAACAAAAATATGATAAAAAATCGTTGACTGTATATTTATTAGATATGCGAATAATAGCAGTGCATATCGATTTCTGATACATAAGTCAGAAATTGAGGATATACATGTGAATACTATTATTGAGTCAAGAAACGCGTAGCTTTTTGAAGATGTTTTTTGTGTAATTCTACATGAGAATTAAGTACTCTTAAAAGGACTTATGACACTGCAACAGGCAGTAGTCAAGATCAAGAAGGATATGAAGATGAACCCAGATGCAGTAAAAGGGTTAGAACTTCAAAATCCTTTGGTTCGGATTTTCTAACTTATTTGTTAGAAAATGAGCCCTGAAGCTTTCAGGAAGTTATGTCCACACCAGAAGTACCTTATTGGAAGGAGGCTGTTAATAGTAAAATTGAATCCATCATGCAAAATCATACTTGGGAGCCTGTGGAGCTTCCACCAGGTAATAAACCTTTGGGATGTAAATGAATATTCAAGAGGAAAATAAAAGTTGATGGTTCAATAGACCGATACAAAGTAAGACTTGTTATCAAAGGATACAAGCAAAAGGAATGAGTGGACTATTTTGATACATATTCTCCAGTTACAAGGATAAATTAATAAGGATGTTAATTGCTATAGCAACCTTGTACAATCTTGTGATACATCAGATGGATGTTAAAACTGTCTTTCTAAATGGAGAATTGAATGAGGAAATATATATATATAGAACAACTGGAAGGTTTTGTGGCTCCATGGAAAGAAAGGCAAGTGTGTAAGCTTATTAAATCCTTGTATGGGCTCAAGCAAACTCTAAAATAATGACATGAGAAATTTGACAACGTAATGATGTCAAATGGATTCAAAATAAATGAATGTAACAAATGTGTCTATTTCAATGATATAGAAAAAAGATATGTCATTGTGTGTCTCTATGTTGACGATATGCTTATTATTGGTAGTAATCAATATATGATTAAAACTGCAAAGAGTATGTTAAACAGTAAGTTTGACATAAAAAATTTGGGTGTTGCAAATGTTATATTAGGAATTAAAATTTCTAAAACATCTGAAGGATATGTGTTGTCTCAATCACATTATATTGAGAAAATTCTTGAAAAATTCAAGAAATATGATAATCGTCCAGCGAGAACACCTATAGACTTAAATCTCCACTTATCGAAGAATACTAGAGATGGCATATCTCAACTAGAGTATTCCCAGATTATTGACAACATAATGTACGTGACTAACTGTACTCGTCCGGACATTGCATGTGCTGTCAATAAATTGAATGGATACACAAATAGCCTAGGGATAGATCACTAGACGACAATAGTTGGGGTACTAAGATATTTAAGTTACACCATTAAGTATAGACTGTACTATACAAGATATCCAGACATAGTAGAAGGGTTCTGCGACTCGAATTGGATATCTGATACCAAAAACTTAAAATTCACGCGTGGATATGTCTTTACTTTGGCTAGTGCCACAGTATCTTGCAAATCTTCCTAGCAAACATGTCTCGCCAGGTCCACAATGAACGCTGAGTTAATTGCTTTAGATAAAGTAAGGAAGAAGTAGAGTGGCTTTGCCAATTCCTATAGGACATTCCAATGTGGACAAAACATGTGCCTGTAATTTGTATTTATTGCGACAGCCAATCGACAATTGGAAGTGCACAGAATAACATATCTAATGGTAAATCTCGACATATTCGTCGAATACACAATACCATAAAACAATTACTCTCTAATGGAATTATCACAATAGACTATATAAAGTCAAATGATAACATCACGAATCCACTAACCTGAAAGTTGTATGGAGAGCTAGTTGAAGAATCATCGAGGAGAATGAAATTAAAACCTATAAATTTAGAGTCGCCTCAATGACAACCCAACTTAGCTGACTGGATATCCCAAAATCTAGATTCAAAGGAACAACCAAATTGTGTGTAACTCAGTAGAATCACTGTGGGGATTATATCTCCTACCCATTTCTATAATACTACAGTGATACCTGCAGCGTTATTTAGTTCCGAGTTTTATGTTGAACTCAAGTATCTCTGAATTTCGGAGAACTTTAACAAGAGCATTGTCCCCTGTATATTTTTGAGAGATAAGATAGCTAAAAGCTATCCGCTTCCCGTGCTTAAATGGAACTGTTCCATCTTTAGCAATACAAATTTTGCAACTAGAAATGAGTCAAAATTAACACGATGTAATTTTATCTCAGAATGGGTACAACAAAGCCTGTGCTGAAACTTGCAGGAAGTATTCCTATCTTTACTCTCTTTTTTTTATACTACAATATCAATTTTTCCTTAAAATGAACCACGCGTGCCAGATGATTTTATATGCAGTATAAGTGAATCCCATATTTTTATTCTCTTACTACATGGGTTCACATTAAAAAAAAAATATTTGTGTGCACTTTCATAATCATCAAAAGAAGTCCCGGGATAGGTGTAGCTCAATAACAATAAAAAGAGATCAAAATGATCATAAAAATGACAGAAATTAAACCTTAGTTTGATTTTCTGGTTGTACATTTCTCCATCCTCCTTGCATGCTACTAATTTGACTTGTATATCTTTATTTTGTTTTCCTTTTCTTTATTTTCAAAAAAGAACCATAAGATTGACGTTTAGCACCGAAAAAGGGGTAGAAGTATCTTTTGACAAAGAAACTTACCGTGATGTTTGGTTCCCTACAACTGTCCTTGAGGAATTGGGAAACAACTCTTTCTTGGTAGAGTACCGCAACTTAGGAAGCGGTGATGAAGTTGTGCTTCTAAAAGCAACTGTTGACTTGCTGCATATTCAACCTTCTCCTCCTCGTCCAAAGGACAAAAATTTTGTTTTGTTGGATAAGGTGGATGGCTTTTATAATTTTGGCTGGTGGAGATGTGAAGATTTATAAGCTTTCAAGGTGTAGCATTTTATCATGCATGCACTGTGTGGCCCAACCGCCATTGTACCCTCCAAAAATTAATTAGTGCAGCCTTCATTATCTAACTTGCTTAGATAACAATAGAAATGTTTGATAACCAGTATGAGGGCATTAATAACCT
>JAULJZ010018633.1:0-15885 GCA_032270985.1 Heliamphora pulchella
TTTGTGATTCCATTCTTGTTCATGATGGGCCAGGGCCATGGGGATGATGATTTGGGAGCACGACAAGGCCCTTTTGCTGCTGGGAGCTCTTCCATGGGTGCCATTGGGGGTGCCAGTTCTTACATTCCAGCCGGTGGGATTACTGCTCCTCAGTCCTCTACTATCATGGGTGCAATGGATGCTCTTGCTCTTGAGGCAGAGCGTGCCTCTCGTCGTGTTGCTGAGGACGAGGCATAGGCAGTTGCCGGGGGCACAGGCACCTACAAATGCTGCTGCTGAGGCCGAGATGGCTAACTTCCTTGATCTTTATACTAGAGAAGGTCATCCTGCACCTTTTGACCCACACACCTATGCCCCGACACCCCACCGCTTGGTTCCAGGTGGGATGAGGCGCTACGAGAAGCCTACTGATGCTGTAGCTGCTGACGTTCGTATCCGGGAGCCGGACCAGCACATCTCTCGCCAGCGTTCTTCGGTAGATTCCCAATCTTTTCTGTTCAATACCGAAGCATGTTGTACTTTATGTCTCAAACATATATACATGTCTAGGATCCCTTGTAACTTGTTTATGATGCAATGCAATGTATATGATGTTTGTATGCGAAATTGTGAAACATGTAATCATAACAACTATGAACACTTGACTGAAAAACTAGCTTAGGTACCTGTGCAAAGGAGATTAAAATAGTAGAGATACTAGGGTTAGGGTTTAGATGCAAACAATAAAAGGGGGGTTTTCCATTTTTTATTTTTAAAAATTCAAAAAAACACCAAGTGTTATTTTTTTCTCATTTTTTTTTATTTTTGGGGAAAAACATAAAATTTCAAAGGGATGATTTTTGATTGATTTTTTTTTATTTTTGAGGAAAAACATAAAATTTTAAAGGGATGATTTTTTATTGATTTATATTATTTCATTATTTATTATTATTTTAGGAAAAACATATAATGATTTGCGATAGAGATTTGCCTGGCGCACCAGGACTTAGGGTTCACAGTCTTCTACTAGGGCGTGCAAAAACTAAAGGATCGTCACATACTCACGAACCTAGGATTGAAAAGATTTACCTGGCGCACCAGGAATTAGGGTACCTAGTCTTCTACTAGGGCGTGCAAAAACCAAAGGATCATCACACACTCACGAACCTAGGGTTGGAAAGATTTGCCTAGCGCACCAGGGCTTAGGGTACCTAGTCTTTTACTAGGGCATGCAAGATTTGCCTGGCGCATCAGGACTTAGAATACCTAGTCTTCTACTAGGGCGCGCAAGGCTTAAGATGCCTAGTTTTCTAAAGCTTAAAAGATTTTCCTGGCACACTAGGGCATAGGGTGTCTAGTAGTCTTCTAGGGATTAAAAAATTTACCTGGTGCACCAGGGCTTAGGGTACCTAGTCTTTTAGGGCTTAGGGTTCCTAAGATCGTCACTCACACACGAACCAAGGTTTTTTTTATTGCTTTTTGTCTTTTTTGTATTCCACTGCTCTCATATATTCAGCTCATCTTCTTCTTTTCAAGCTGGCCAGTATGTTCGGGGCTTTGGCGACTTTGCCTCGGGCGAGGTGTTGAAGTGGTATAATGCCCTCCCCGCTCCTAGCCGGGTTCTTGTCAATGCTTTCGGCTTTACTCGATTCATACCCCTTCTAGGTAGAATGAGCAATGACCAGGTCTGGCTCACAGCCCTGGTGGAGAGGTGGTGGGATACCACCAACACCTTTCACTTCACCACGTTCGAGGCTACTCTGATGCCTCTGGACTTTTTATTAATTATCGACATTAGAGTCGGAAGAGCTCCCATCCCGTTCGATCCTTCCGTTGCCCGTTTTGCTGACACATTAACGTACTTGCTCTGAGCTGTTCTTGTTTAGATGGACAGAGATTAGGTCAGGTATACCTGGTTTTTTTTATCGTTTTGCCATTTCCATTGCTCAGAGCCCTACCACTTTGAGTGGGTTGCCCGTGACTTTCTTCTCTACGTGTTCAGTACCTTCTTGTTCTTGAACAAGGAGAATACCATTCATCTACACTACCTGGGTGCCCTTGCCCACATCGATTGCATTGCCACTTACGATTGGGGAGTAGCTGCACTCGCCACGCTTTACAGCTCAATGAGGGCCCTGACCCAGTTCTCCCAAGAGCTTAGCATTGGGGGATACTGGAGGGTCTGAGTGGTATGCTTTATTTGCTATACTCTTATTCATTTATTTCATATGTTATCAGTTATCTATTATCTGCTTGCTGACATATTTTTCTTACAGCTTTGGGCGTATGAGTTCCTCAGGCTTCATGTCCCAGCGAACTCCTCTGCAGACCCTCTAGTTATTCCCCACGCAGCTCATTGGGCTCGAGGTTTAAAGGAGAAGAAGGCTAGAGGGAAGGACATCGACAGGTTCCGGGCATCTCTGGACCGACTGACCCCTGACCAGGTACCACTATTCACTGCTTACTATACTGTACACTGTTCTTTGTATCACACTGTTCACTATTTCCTGCACTACACTGTACACTGAAATGATTATTGTTTACTGCATTTTCTTTTGAATATTGATTACTGCTTACAGATCCCTATTCTGCACACTGCACTGTATTCACTACTCCCTGTATTGATCACTGTTCTTTTGTTCTCTGTACTGTTCACTGGATTTTTACAGGTACACTGGGAAGTTTGGAGGGGGATCGAGGATCGGGCTGGCGAGGACCTGATGCGCAGTCAGGATGCCACCTTGATGCAAATTCTGTTGGAGGGCCCCTTCAGCCGAGGAGAGAGGGTGGTTCGCCAATCACTTGGCCTTGACCACTTCAGGATTCCAGTTGTCCCTCCAGCCCGCATTCACCAGACCGACCTCTTGAGCCACGTTGACATGCTACTGGAGAAGGTGGAGACCTATGCTACGGAGTTGCTAGTATCGGGGGAGACTACACGGCTTGGGCTTGGGCACACTTATTAAGACCACTGAGCCCGGGTCCGACTGTGCTTGCTGGCAGGAGGAGAGGTCGAGCACCAGAGGCTGTTCCTCAGGCTACTGCTGCTGCTGTTGGTGTTGGTGGTACTACTGGTGGTGCTGCTATTGCTGAAAGACCTGCCAAAGCCATTGGAGCTGGTGCTGGAGGGGTAATAGGTCTGGAGATTCCATGGGATATCCAGACCATGGCATACGACTTCCCTTTCCCTCTTTTGGTCCCAGGTCCACCGATATCTGAGTTCAGGGTTGAGGTTAGCCAGGTCTGTCTTTTATTCCCCCACCTTTCTTTCAGTTACTTTTTTTATCTGTCTAGTTTTCTTGAATTGCTCTCTTTTATTCTTTACAGATTAATCAGGCGTGGCTGGATTACATGATACTGATGGTTACCAATCTGATGGCATTGGTTCGACAGTTGGATGCCACTGTTCGATCAGCTGGCATCGCTTTTACCGCAGTGGCCAAAGTGAGTATCTTCTGACTTTTGTGACTTTTGTGCACTTTTTTGTATTTCTGCTGATCCTTATTTCTTTTCAACAACCTCCAACACCATTTATCGACATAGTACAGTCACAAGCCCCAGTTCGACTCCGACTCCGGTCCCGGCTCTAGCTCGAGGTCGTGGGTCCCGTGCATCCTCCTCCAGAGCCTGTTCCAGAGGGTCTGTCTCTTTTGCCAAGAGCCTTTCCAGGGTAGTATCCTCTTCTTCAGATGGCAGAGATGATAATGACGACCTGGAGATACTTTTTGATGACATCAACTCTGATGAGGTCGGGTCTTCTTCCTGTTGGGTCCGCCCAAGACACTGAGAGAGAGTGACTTCCCCCAATCTTTTCATGATACATTTTGATACATTTAGTTTTCTTTATGGGCCTACGTGCCCCAGTTTATCAGTTATTCATACATTTTGACACATTTATTCTGGGTTTTACGGGCTGCGTGCTCTAGTTTACTGGTTATTGGGCCTAGGTGCCCCAGTTTCACATACATTCTAATACACTTGGGTCTTTGTGCCATCTCAGCACTTTATACATCTGTTTGCTCGGTTTATCTTATTTACTGCTCAAACTGCTTTGGATGAATGATACAAGTCACAAAACTTACACGAATTACAGAAACTGTAAACATAACATGCACGCCACTTTTTCACATGGCGGTCGCTATAATCCATAGTGGCGGTCGCCATAATTATTAAAAGCCACGTGATGGTCGTCTAGTCAACAAAGTGATGTCACTGTACTGTGTACTTTCATGTTGGCGGTCCCACACTCCAAGGTGGCAGTCACTATAATGACTGTACCTCTCTTGAATTTTTTCTTTGATGTCCAACCTTCTCATGCCTTATAAATGCAGCGCTTAGGGTCCCCATTTTCCATCACTTTCATCAAGATGGCTTCTTTCCATGGACCACTCTCTACATGGATTGAGGAGTTTTTCCATATCGAACGTCTGAACTTTACCTCGTTTGGCATTAATTCCTCGTTCTCCTTGATGACTGTAAAGATTGGTGAACCACTAGTACAGGCTACTGCACAACTGTGGGACCCACAATCTCATATTTTTTGCTTTGGTTTAGAGGAATTATGCCCCACTATGGAGGAATTTACTGTCATCCTTGATATGCCCCCGAGAATATTTGTAGTTGTTCAGACTTTCATCTTTTCCTCTTGTCAGCAAATAATACAACTTTGCGGTTTGTCTAGGAAGGAGGCTTCCTTTTTGACTTCCGATGACTGCCTTAGCATGCCATGGATTATAAATCGATTATGTCCTACTGGCGATCTTAGCGATCTTGGCTTCCCGTTGCGACGTCGCTATGCCTTGTATTTCTATCTTCTGGCTCGGTACCTTCTTGTTCCTTATGGTGGACGAGTCAGCTGCGCACTAGTTGATATTGCAGGTTAAATGTGGTCGGGAAAAGACTTTGTCCCAATAGTTCTGGCTGAGACTCTGATTGGTCTGGATGCTATTCACCGAGGTAAGACCACTATCTTTGCTGGCAGTCCCTTACTTCTTCAGGTAAATTGTTCTTTCCTATTTCTCCTCCACACTGTCAGCTGAAAACATACTACCTCTGACCCTTAAATTAATCACCGTTTTATCAATTTCTCTCAGTTCTTAACTCTTTATAGACCTGCTTGATGGAGAAGGTGAACCTTATGCAGAAACCTCCTACAGATCGGTACAGTGCTGCAGCTCTCCTTTACCGCCCTTATTATTAGATATGCAGTACCGAGGCAGCTTAGCGGTAGTATCTCTCTTCTCTATCAAGCCCAAACATTACTTTGCAGTGTTCCTAGTAGCAGATCCCTACCATGACTTTGACTACTATGGATCACCCTGACATTCTGCTGATCGGCTTATGACTATTTACTTTCTACTATCCACACCGGATCATGAGGTAGTTTGGTCGGAGCTAAATTATCTTCCACGGTGTCCAAGGCCGTTTATTTTTGTCTTTACTACGGGACCCATTTCTGGCAGCATATTAGGAAGCTTGACCATCTCGTTCATTGATAGTGATGCAGGAGCTGCAACGCTTAGAGCTTTTCGACGAGTACAGGATATGGTTGGTGCAAAATAAGAAGAAAAGAGACAAAGAAAAAGGAAGACATGGCAAAAAGAAGAAAGATTTGAGGAACTGTTTTGTTTTAGAGATTTCATAACTTTCCTTATTTTATTTTTTTAGAGTTTGGGACTTGCGTGCCCCTTTTTTCTTTTCCAAAACTTTGTTAAGCATCGTTAAAAATGAAACATTCCACTTTATGTTGAAAAGGTTTGAAGTTATCCAAAGTTTTTTGATTTTTTCAATTAAACAACTTTATTATCAAAATTTAAAGATAAATTGACATTGATCTTATTTGGATCAAAGATGGTTAAAACGAAAAGTGTGTCCGGACTTCTTAAAAGAAGCTACCTACGTATCCCAAGAAAGTGGAATTAGGCCTTAACGTAGTTTGGGCTAAGTTTACTCTTGGGTATTAACACTCTTCTTTTATGGTGCTCTAACTTTTGTCAAGGTCACCCTTTCAGGTTTTTGGCTTTGCGGGCTACTCTAACTTTTGCCTAGGTTGCCTTTTTGATTTTTAACTTGGCGGGTTTTTATTTTATTTTTATTTTTCTCTCAAGGGTAGTACTTTTTAAGGTGGTCAATGTTAACTGGAGTGGAGAACACATTGCCATTCAGATCCATGATGATTACTGCACCGCCGGTCATGATGGTTTTGATCAGAAAAGGTCCGGACCAGTTTGGCTTGAACTTGCCCCTTGGGTCGAAGATGGGAGCCCTGATTTCCTTAAGAACCAAGTCATGTTCTCTGAGATCTCGGGTCTTAGCCTTCTTGTTGAATGCTCGAGTTATCCTCCTCTAGTATCCTTGTATATGAAATAGAGCCTGCAACCTTCTTTCATCAAACAAAAATAGCTCTTCCATCCGATTTCTATGTCATTCTATCTCTGGAATACTAGCCTCAACCACTACTTTTAGTGAAGGAATTTTCACCTCAATAGGCAGCACAACTTCCATCTCATATACTAAAGAATATGGTGTGGTTCTTGTTGAAGCTCTAATCGATGTCCTGTATCCCCCGAGTGCAAACGACAAATGTTTGGGCCAATCTTTATGTGAGCTAATAGTTTTTTGCAGAATCTTCTTAACATTCTTATTTGCTGCCTCAACTGCTACACTGGTTTGTGGGTGATATGGTGACGACTTATGGGCCACTATCCGGTATTCTTCAAAGAGATCCAAGACTTCACCTTGGAAGTACAAGCCATTATTTGAAAATAATCTCATGAGGGACCCCGAATCGGCAAATGATGTTCTGTCTGATGAACTTGGCAACATGTGAAGCTTTCAATACCGAGTAAGAAGCAGCTTCCACCCATTTGGTAAAGTAATCAATAGCCACCAAAATGAATTCGTGCCCATTCGAAGCCTTTGGTGTTACCCTGCCAATTACGTCGATGCCCCATACTGAAAATGGCCATGGCAACGTCAGGCTTTAGAGTTGAGACAGGAAAACGTGCATAAGGTTTGCATGAATCTGACACTTATGGTACTTTCGCATGAACTGTATACAGTCTGTCTCTATTGTCATCTAAAAATATCATTGTTGTAGGATCTTCTTGGCTAACATGTTTCCACTCATGTGAGACCCACAAACTCTCGCATGTATCTCTTTCATCAGCTCTTGTCCTTTTTTACTGTTGACACACAGCTTGTTGACTCCAGAATGCCCTCATTTATACAATCTTCCCTCGCAAATGGCAATCTGTGTAGATACTCTTCAATTGCTCTTTTGTCCTTTTTACTGACAAACTTGGGATATTCTCCTTTTTCCACGAAATTCTAAATGTCAAAGTACCAAGGGAGTTCGTCAGCGCTTTCCTCGATTGCGGCTGCTATCTCATATCCCGGCTTTCTCTTCTGCTCGATTATCAAAGGCCTCATTCTGACTCCATGTGGTATATCGATCATCGATGCCAGAGTAGCCAGTGCATCGGAAAACTTATTCTGTAGCCTTGGCACATGAGTGAAGACCACTGATTCAAAGCGCGGTATCAGTTTTTCTAGCTCTTGATGGCAGAGAATCAGCGTTAAGTCCTTAACTTTCTATTCTTCTCTAGCTTGTGAGACCACTAATGCTGAGTCCTCGATGACTTCTAATTTTTTTGCCCCTAGTTCTAAGACTGTCTCCAACCAGGCTAAGCATGTTTTTTACTCGGCTTGATTGTTGGTGACTTCGAAATTGAGCTTTAGAGACAGAAGAACATGTGATTCGTCAGGGGTGACAAGAAGAACCCATATTCCATAGTCATATTGATTAGATGCGCCATCAAAATATAGAGTCCACTTGTCGTCCTCAACTCCCATTAGCTGTTCATCAGGGAACTGGAATTCCACGTCTTCATTTCCCTTAACCGATTGGTCGGCTAGAAATTCTTCTACTACTCTGCCTTTGACTGACTTTCGGGCGACATACTTGAGATCAAACTCTGATAACAATAGCAACCAACAGGCCAGCCTTCTTGTTAATGCCGGTTTCTCAAATAAGTATTTTAACTGGTCTATTCGGGAAACAATGTTCACTCTGAAAGACAGCATATAATTCCTTAGTTTTAGAAAAGCCCAAACCAAAACCCAACATGTCTTTTCCAGCGGTGTATAACGTACCTCTGACCCAGCTCAAGTAGTAGACTGCCTTCTTAATTCCAGTTTCTCCCTATTGTGCCAGCATACATCCCATAGTCGAGTCGGTCACTGACAAATAGAGAATAAGTGGCCTATCAATTTTGGGAGGAGCTAGAACATGTGGGTTTTGCAAGTACTGGCGCACGGCTTTGAAGGCGTCTTGGCATTTTTGTCCTTATTCGAACTTGACCCCTTTCTTTAGCAGACGAAAGAGCAGCTCACAGGCAGTTGTCAGCTTGGCTATGAACCGACTAATAAACTGTATTTTGCCCAGAAAGCCCCTGACTTCTCGTTCGGTCTTTAAAAGAGGCATTTCCATGATGGCTTTGTTCTTTGAAGGGTCGACTTCAATGCCTCGTTGAGTAATCATGAACCCAAGTATCTTCACAGCGATGACTCCAAAGGCACACTTCTGTGGGTTTAGCCGCATCTTGTATTTTTGAATTCTTTTAAAGAATTTTCGCAACACTATGATGTGGCCATCCCAATCCTTGAACTTTACTATCATATCATCCATGTACACTTTAACCTCCTTATGTATCATGTCATGTAGCAGAGTAGTGGTAGCCCTTTGATAGGTTGCTCCTGCATTCTTTAAACCAAATGGTATTACGCGATAGCAATAAGTCCCCCAAGGGGTAGTGAATGTTGTCTTTTCTCTGTCTTCGGGGTCCATTAGAATTTGATTGTACCTGAAAAAACCATCCATAAATGACAATAAGTCATGCCCCGCCGTTCTGTCTACTAAGACATCAATGTGCGGCAATAGAAAGTCATCCTTCGAACTTGCTTTGTTAAGATCTTGAAAATCCACGCAAACCCGAATGCGTCCACCCTTCTTTAAAACTGGAACAATATTGGCTACCCATTTCGGATACTCGGTTACCATAAGGAATCCAACGTTGATTTGCTTAGTGACCTCTTCCTTGATCTTCAAAGCCCATTCTGGCCGTATCCATCTCAAGTTTTGTTTGACCGATTTAGTATTAGGGTACAAAGAGATATGGTGTTGGATAATATCGGGATCAATGCCAGGCATATCCTCGTAAGACCATGCAAATATCCTCTTGTTGAATCTTCTTTTCTCCTTCTTCCACTTTTAAAACTTCCTTTCCCTCCATATCAGATAATTGATGGTTAAAGAAGATTTTCAATTCCGGTAGCTTTTGATTAGTTTTTTCGTCAATCCACGGCTCTGGGAAGCCACAGTATGGAAAATCCTTTCATTCCTTGAAAAAGTAGCCATTAAGTGTTCTTGCATATCTTGCCTTTTGTCCATTCTGTCCCCCTTTTGGCCCTTTCAAGTCTTTCTTCATCGGCTTGTACCCAAGACCAAAACGTTGCGAAGCTAGCAATACCTGAATGGGTTCCAGAGTACCTTGTTGCTTACGCCCCAACCCCATTCCTAGGAAAAAGGACATGTGCTTCATCATTGTGACCACTCACGGGTTGATGTAGTTTTCCTCCTCTTGCAGCAACATTTGCACACATAATGGAATCCACTCAAAAGCACGTCTCCTTCTTTATGTTGCACCTCTAAGAGAGTTGAACCATCTTCTCTCGGGGCTTAAATACTATTTTCTCCATAAATTGTCAACACTACCCCATTTTTTATCATCTTCAACTTCTGGTAGAGAGTGGATGGTACCTCTTAGACGTTTGGGTCGTGAAACCAAGGCCTTCCCAGCAACAAATTAAAAGAGGCTGGCACATCCAACACACGGAATTCGACCGAAGTTTCCAGTGGTCCCGTCGATACTACAAATGACACTAGCCCAAGCACATCTCATCCCTTGCTATCATAGGCCCGAATCCCTTGGTTACTGGGTGTGAAATGCTCTGGCTTCAATCCTAAGTAGATAGCCATTCTGAGCGGGCAAACATTCAATGCAGACCCATTATTGATGAGAGTCACCAAAACCCATTTCTCCAAGCATTTAACAGTGATGTGCAGCGGCTTGTTGTGGCTCCTCTCTTCCATTGGCAAATCCTTATTAGAAAAGGAAATAACCTTTGGCTTCGCAATCGGCAAAATGAGCCCGACAAGTTGTTCTGAAGTTGCATCTATTGAACTATTAGCCTTATTCAAGACATTCAGCACAACTTGCCGATGTCGATGTGAAGCCATTAATAAGCCCTAGATACTAACATTGGCTTGCATTTTCTTCAAGTGTTTTAGTACAGTATCGTCTTCTTTCTCTCTATTTCTCTTTCTCTTTTTTATTTCCACTTGCTTGTCCCTTTTCGAGTTGAGCAGACTTAAAGTGCCACCCGCTCCTAGTTAAGTGTTCAACTCCTTCGGGATCCCACAATCCCGGCATTGCACTCTTAGTTTGCCTTACCTCATCCACAAATAGAGGGCTTTCGAATGCCCATAGATCGTTCAAATCACTCCTTGCCATTCTTCATCTTCTTTCTTCTTCGTCTTCTATGGCCCACGTGTTGTCGATATCTTCCCAGATGTCTTCTTCAATGTATCCTATCTGCTGTTCTCGGGCGGCCCAGAAATCAATCCATTCATCTCCGTCTGACTTTAACACAGACCGCGCTAGCCAGTAGGACTGCATTTCATTAACATAAACTTCTTCCTCAAAAAGCTAAGGAAGGGCAATGTCATCTAGCACATGGCCAAATCCATACGGTCGTACTGGGTAGTCTAACGACCAATCATCATCCTCATTATGCTCTTCCTCTTCCTGGTGGTTAGCTTGAATCGCTATTTGGTATTCCTCCCAATCGTTGTCATTCCATTCTTCCATCATGTCCCAATCATTGTCATCCATAATCAATGAACATGACGACTAATCCTTAATAGTTGAAACACATGGGCGCGGTAGATGTGCTGAACAGATGTATCGACTAGGATCCTTTGGTTGCACCAAATACATACAGTTCACCCCGGCATGTTTGGCGTGATTTGGCAGTAAGTTGGTTGAAACGTTTGGTTTCAGAGCAACAGATGGTGGTGGGATAACTTTATTATCAATGAGGTCATGACGTAACCTCATGCATTTGTCAGTCAGATGCCCATGGCCTTGATGATAAGCGCAGTACTAAGAAGCATTGTACCTCAGAGGAAGGGGATCAGGTGTAGGCATAGGATCTAACAGCTTGATAAGCCCTTTCTTGACAAGTCGATTTAAAGCTGTGCAGAATGTTAAGGGGAGTAAAGACTCTCGTTGGTCTTTGCTGTGACTGCTGGTTGTTGTTCGGTTGCTGGGTACTACTTGAATGCTGGGTGGAGGATAAGGGATTCAAAAGGTTGATCTCGTTCGAACAAGAAACAAGGTTGGTAGAGGTGGACTGATTCTGATTGTTGGTAGAAAAAGCTCTCCTTGGTTTCTAATTGGGTTCAGATTTCTCAATGTCCCCAGATTGAATTACATCTTTAATTTGCACCCTATCATCAAATAGCTGCTCAAAAGTGGAGAGCGATAGTGTGATTTGATAGCGTTTCAAGGGGGATTATAAATTTTTTCCCACAATTCTCACATGTTCCTTTTCAGTCGGTCGATTCGTCATCTTGGCCGCTTTTTCTCTCCATCGGGTTAGGAAGTCCACAAATGACTCCCAACTTTCCTGACAAGTGGTCTTTAACTCCCGAGTGGTTACATCCAGCTGGACGTTGTAACTGTACTGGCTGATGAAAGTTATGGCTATATCCTCCCATGTTCTAGTCTTAGCAATATCAAGGGAAAGAAACCACTTCTGAGCTACCCCCGAAAGAGAATAGTGGAAAAGTGGAGCCTTTAATTGGTCATCGATTCCCATGGGGGAGAGGGTATCGACGTACATCTTCAAATGAATTCGAGGATCATCGGTTCCATCGAATTTCTTCATTTTAGGCATTTTAAACTTCTCTGGCAGCTTAGCATCTGGGAACAAGCATAGTCCCCCCACGTTCAGCATGTACTCTTCCACCCCTTTTGCCTTTCTCAAAACTTTCTCCATAAGGTCAATCTTTTTTGCCAGCGCAAACTCCCTAGATTGAGCGGTGTTTTCTTCTTCTACCAAAATTGGGCGAGGAACCCGAGGTGGCACAGCAACCTGTGGTGCATCTTGTTCCTAGTTATCATCCCAAAAATCTTCACCATAATCGTTCGTATCCTTCAGTTGTCCATTTACACCTGGCAAATGGGTCTGAATTGCCCGAATTTGTGCTTGACACTAGTTCTGAGCCTAGGTTTGCTGCTCAATAGCTTTCTATATATCAGTGATCGCCCTCATCAGGGCTGTCAGATTCACCTCGTTCTCTGCCATTTCAGATGATTCAACTGATTGGTCAGATATCTTGTAGAGTCTGCCTGTTATTGATCTAGCCTAGACACGTGCTGACTGTGATCTTTCTGACTCAATGGTCTAAACCCAAAGCAAAACCTGGATCCCAAAAGCAAAATTATCGGTATTAGACACTTCTCATAAAGGATCTTGATAATAGATAGCTGACACACTAGAAACCAATCACAGCTAACCATGAGCAGATACCACAGAAGCATGCCTCTATTAGGCTCATACTAACAGCATAACAACTGAACACTCGAAAACCAAGGAAAGCTAACGAGGGGATCAACAAAAACTTCTAGCGGAAAGGTTTATCCGAAGAATCTAAATGAAAAAACGGGCAGCACTCCGGCCAAAAAATAGTTTTAAGCTAAAGGAGACTAGTTTGATCTAAGATTCTAAGAAAAAATGGGTAGCACTCCGGTAGAAAAAACAAATCTAGCTCACACGGGTCAAAAGGATAAGATCCTAAAAGAAAGCAAGCCTAAACAAAAATGGGGGTACAAAATTGATAGCTCGAGAAGAACCCGAAAGCGGGAGAAAAGCTATTCTAAAGGCTTTGAACCAAAACACAAGCATGACCCTCAGAAGAAAATTAATCGCATGAAAACTAAACAGGGCGAGGAACAAAACCCGGGTAAGAACCCGAATGAAAAACTAACCTAAACAAGAAAGGAAAACAGAAAACTCGGGCTAAACGCAAAAAAAAGGAACTAGCTTAATCTGAACAAACAAACCTAACAAACGCAAACAAAACATATAATTAACAAAACAAATAATTCTACTGGGTTAGCAGTACCTAATGGAGGGTTCTAAGCTGCTATATGCAGAAATGACCGATTTTGGTTAATAATCAGGGTACTTTCTGAATAGAGCCGAGTATATACATCCCATGCCTGGTGTGGTGCAGGACATGGTCAAGCAGTACGCACGAACTCTGTTACTGCACCTATGAAAACGTGCAGTCAGTAAGGCTTGCCCGTATTTTCAACAGCCTCGAAATCGTAAATCGATCGGGGTATCGAGTCGACCACGCAAGGGGTGAAGAACAATGTACATGCATGTGAAAATGGAAATAAAACATTCTTATTCAAAACAAATGATGTTTTCAAGTATAGCTCTCTTATTTGATTTGATAAACCAGTCCCTAGCAGAGTCGCTAGAAAATACTGTAGTGTCGGAATTTTGAGATTTTTGGAGTTCAAAAATAAAAAAATTCAAGAAATATTTAGAAAATATTTTAACACATTGAAAACTAAATTTTGAAAATTTTTTTTTGTTGAAAATGGAGTCGCCACTTGATTTTTGAGAAAAATCAAGAAAAATAAAAATAGGCTACTAATATTTAAAGTGTTAACCAGAGAAAAAGAGTCTGGGGGCTAAGTTACGGAGCGAAAAAGGTGTTAGGTACCACGTTCGCCCAACTGTAAGGTTGATCTCTACTAATCATTATTAGTTCTTAATTTAAATTTCTCAAATGTATACAAATATAGAAAATAAAGGCGAAAAGAAAACATCCAAAATCAAATAAAAAAATACATGGCATATGTATATAGAACAACAAATCGAAGCAAATAAAAAAGAAAAATCATATGTCCTACGGCATGTAATTTCTACCTAAAGGATAAATAAATCAAACTCTCATGGCATGATAAAAGGATGGAGAACATACTAAAAGTCACTAAAATTAAATAAAAATGAATTGCTAATAATATAATCCAAACTATTCTAAACATGATTTTAAAGCATAGTTTAAAATTATCATACTAAACATACACATTATCAAATAATCTAAAAGTACATTAACATAATTAATTTTTACTTAAGAGAAATGTTAAACTAAAATATAAAGATATATAAAAATTCTATATTAAGACTTAACAATAAAGAAAATAATTAAATTAACAACAAAAGTTTTAGAAGAAAAATTTATTAAAGAAAATTAAACCAACAATAAAAGGTTTTAGAAGAGAAAAGAAAATATTACAAACTAAAGAATTAGAATCATAATCAAAAGAAAAAAAAAAGAAATCTGATTATTATCATGAAATTTGTGGGTTTTATAAGAAAAACTAAGCAAACAAAAGAAAAACAAAATAAATGCTATAAAAGAAGAAACTAAGTTAATATTTATAGATTTTGTAAATTTTATCATGAATTTTGTGGGTTTTATATGAAAAATAAGCAAACAAAAGAAAAACAAAATAAATGCTATAAAAGAAGAAACTAAGTTAATATTTATAGATTTTGTAAATTTTAATGTTGAACAAAATAAAAAAAAAGAAACATAAAAGAAAAACAACTAAAGGAAAATTAAACTAATATTAAAAGATTTGGTGAGAAAAGAAAAAGAAAAATAAAAATAAAGAATACAATGAGAAGAAAATCTACATTAAAAGATTTTGTGAATAAAAGAAAAGGAAAAGGAATATTATTAATGAAAAATTAAATTAGCATACTAACAAATGAGAATAGCAACTATTACATAGCAATATAACTAAGAAATATAAAATATAGATGTAATATTAATAATTACAACCATTTGTGAGTAAGTACTTTAATTATAACAATAACGCAACCGTTAGTCATATTGCCAATTATGTTAACACTAATTAATAAATTAACAAATTTAGGGCATGTGTGTAATGTTGGTAAAGCAAACAGGCTAAACAAATTAAAATTTAAGTTATAACATGAATTTAGTTAATTTACCAAATTAAACACATTAATTATAAATCAAATGAAATCTAATAACTAAAACAACTATATAAGTAATATAAAGAGCATATACAAGATAAAACAACCAAATAAACCCGGTCACTCCAAAGATATAGAAAATGGAGGTAGGAGGACCGGAGATCCAAACAGAATACCTATATCGCTAATGAATCCTCGAGTTGAAAAATGATGATCTGCAGTCCAATCCTCAAGTGATGATCGAATCCAAGTTAGGGTTTTAGTATCGGTGGTCAAGTTCTCGGTGCTGAATCAGGGTTTCGGTGTGAGACCCTCACCCGTTTTCTTTTTCGGCATTTTCGGACGCGCATTATGTGTTATGGTTGAGCATATTTTTACTGCTTTTGATGCATGATCGGACTTAGATATGCATGCGGGGTAGGTTCCCAGGGCCGTGGCCCATTGTGACCAGATTCTCGAAAATTTTCAAAAAAAGATATTTTGGAGATCTATAAATATCTAGAGTTAAATATTTTTATAAAGATATTTTTTAAAACTTCTTCAACAAGCTTCCTATTTTCTCTCTGCCTTCTCTCTAAGTTCTCGAGGGCCCGGGACTCGGTTTTTAGCGATCCAATAGCGGATCTGTGGTTTTGGCATCGTGGGCTACGCAACCATTCGGTCATATTTCAATTTCGGCGAAGCTCAATTTTGCACGTGGATCGAGGCGTCGAGTTTTAAACTCACCGAGATAGGATTCTAGACCTGTATGTGTTG
>JAULJZ010018644.1:0-15884 GCA_032270985.1 Heliamphora pulchella
ATAGAATCGATCATCCCATTGATCCCGCTCAATACACTCCAAGTGTACTAACACATCAAGCTCGAACATCGAATTCCTAAAACCTGAATTCGATCCGTTCGACCTAGCCAAGACCAACTACTATAACGATGTACTATAATCGTACCAATTGAATGTTCGGGTCCATTGCAATTGTGAGCCTACCTGTATAATCTGTCAGAACCTATGATCCGATCTTTCGTGCAGCACGCACCGAGTCAAATACTAGATAGAATATACAAACTATGCATTCATACATCACAAATATAAATATGAAATCATAAATGCAAAAATCATCTCAAATTGTTTCTCATTAATATGCCAGGGATCCAGAATAAAATACATAAAAGCATAACTTTTCAGTATACATTCCCAACACATGCTGGCCTTTTTTACTAAATTCCTAGTCCCTTGAGCTTGTGGCACATTTATAGATATATCAAAATTGAGTTGGGATGCATGCATTGGCCCTGTTGATTGAGTCTACTTTACACTAAACGTGATTTGAAATTGATACATGTATATGTATACTTGATGGGTGTATTCTTTTTTTAAATTGAGGTGATCCTCTTGAAATCAACCTTGTATTATGGGTATGTGATAATATTGTGATCTATGAGAAATTGGCAATAATGTGATTAATGAGAAACTATGCAACGAAAGTTGGAAAATGAGAATTTGAATACTGAAAGTTGTGATGATAACTTTGGGTTGAGAATTATAATGATATAGTATGGTAATAAGTGGGAGAGGAACCATTTGTGGGTTGGACTCCCAGGTTGTGAAAACGAATTCATTTAACCTAAAATGAACCGTACGGATTTATGTAGAATAAGTTGGACTAGCGGCTCCGCGGTGAAAGACCGAAAACTTGCGCAAGATGGGGACCACATGCCCACGGGTTAGCCCCCGAAATGTGGTATTGTGTCGTGGTGGGTTATAGAGCTATCTCTTACCCAATGGCTTCGCGTAGTCTATTGGGATTAATAGGGAGGGGTTTCTATAAGCTGCACCCGACATCGGTTCATTAGAGGTGACACAGTTTTGTGAGAATACGAAATGAAAATGAAGGATTGATAAACGGTAAAGAAATGAACAAATGGAGATAAACCTGGGTGTGCATGAGTATATGTGTATGAAAAGTAACAATTTTGTGAAAATGTGCATTTTCATTTGGTTATACCTATCACACCTCACAAATCATGTATTAGATATGAGTTAATCTTTATCCTACGAGTTTCGGCTCATGTATATGTATCAAACACATTTCAGGTCCCGACGAGCGGGGTGATAGCAAGGCTATGAATGCTTTGGGAAAGAACAAAGAATGGGAGACATGATTCATTTGTTTCTTCATTTTGTTGTATATAAGATAATGAAAGGGATGTAATGAAAATGATGGTTAACATTGAATGTATGTTATCTCAAACTCTTTGTGATGAATCGGGAAATGTAATTTTGGAACTTGGTTTATTCTATGTAACTTTTTGAATGATATATACTATGTAGAACATTTTTTTATGTCTCGAGATTTTATCTGTGGATAGAATTTATGTATGGCATATTTTGGATTTAGTTCACGGACCCGAGTTTGGGCCGTGACATAATGGTATTAGAGCTCTAGGTTCGGATACCTAGGAGTCGTGGGATGTGAGGACGACTTTGTATGAGAATTGTTTGATGATAATTAGGCACCACTACACGACTTGGTTTGTGTTCTTGCATGGGATTGTGGTTGTATTATCTTGTACATGTTATGTGTTTATATGAGCATGGAGGTTGAGTCTTACGGTGATGTGACTTGCCATTTGGCGTCTGATCAACTACTTTGGGATTCGAAATAGAAAAGCGTTTGGCCGACGTTCTTTTTATGAGAAATCTGAATTAGTTGCTCGGATTGTCGCGTTACTTAGAGGCTTTCCCTCGGTATGTATTTATGTGTTTGTGTGAATAAGTTTCAGTAGGATAGCCCTATTTGTGCCTAAAATTAAAACTTCTGGGGAGGGAGTGTCAATTTGTTTGCGAATTATATATTGAAGATCGTTTTCTTTTCGTATAGTGATACCTCCTAGGTGAGAAAGAGGTGGAGGTCGCGGTTGCGGCCGAGGGTGCGGGAGAGCGCCAGTTCCTAATGAAGGGGATATTAACGCCCCGTAGGAACCAGTTGGGGGTACAGAAGTGAATCAACAGATACTGAATGCACTGAGGACTTTAGTAGGGGCTGGGGCTAACCAAGGGGAAGCACGGGGAATAGACGGAAGGGCCGCAATGATAATGAGAGAGTTTCAACGCTTGAACACTCCTACCTATGCTTGGAAACCCGAACCTCGAGTGGCGACGAAATGGCTGAAGGTAGTCACCCAGATTTTAGATACTTTGCAAATAATGGAAGATGGCCTTAGGGTCGGATTCGCTACTTTTCAACTTTGGGAAGGGGCAAATGACTGGTGGGAGTTTGCTAAGACGACAACGGACGGTACATGGGTAGCATTTACAGCGGTGTTCCTAGAGAAATATTTTCCAGAGTCCATTCAAGATACATATAGAGAGGAATTTCTATCGTTGATACAAGGTAATTTGTCCATTTTGCAATATGAAGCAAAGTTTACAAGTTTATCAAAATTTGTGCCCAAAATGGTGTCGACGGAGGAATTAAAGGGCAAGAGGTTCGAGAGGGGTTTATGACCCGCTATTCGAGAAAAAGTGATAGGGTTTCGATTAAGGGTTTTCTCGGAGGTAGTGGAGACGACCATGGTAATAGAAAGCACTATGGCAGATAATTGCAGGATCATGGAAAGGAGGCAATCGTCGGTGGGTAGAACAACACAATCAAAGGGACGACCTTATAAGAAGCGAAGACCAGAACAAGGCAACACGAGTTCGGCGCCACAGAGATCTTATCAGACCCAACGCTCCGTACCCACCCCATATGTGGCCTCGACGACACGGCTGAAGCGAAGGGAAGTTGCATGTTTTGTTTGTGGGCAGCAAGGACACCAGGCTAGAGAATGTTCGTAAAGGAAGCAAGCACCAAGGCAACAGCAGAGTACGACACAAGGACAACCTCAGGAGAGGGAACCCATCAGATGTTTTCAGTGTGGTCAAGAGGGGCACGTTAGACGTGAATGTCCGCAAGGGAGAACTGGCCGAGAAACATCTACAACACAACCTACTCAGCGGTAGACATATGACCATCCAACTCGACAGACCGAGACACAGATAGTTCGAGCTCCCAGGTAGGCTTCTTTAGTACAATCTGTGCGTCAACCTATGGGTAGGGGACAGGGACAGACATCTGGAGTCCAAGGAAGGGTCTATGCCATAGCAGAGGCTGGTACTTCCTCAAACCCTGAGATACGCTAGGCTACTACTAATACCCCAGTGATACGAGGTACTTTATTAGTTTTCAATTCTTGGGCTCATGTGTTATTTGATACTGGTGCTTCATGTTCATTTATCTCTTCTTCATTCGTATCTGCTTTGGGTTTACCTGTTGAGATGTCAGACGTTGTTGTAAATGTCAAAACACCCATCAGTGATAGTACAACGTTAAGGTGTGTATATAGAGGGTGCGAAGTAGTAATAGCTGATCGTCATCTCGTGTTCGACTTTATTGTGCTAAAGATGTCAGGATTTGACATTATTCTTGGAATGGACTGGTTAACTGCATTTCGTGCATTTATCGACTGTGATCGACGATGGATTTTTTTCTGGCCTTCCTACATCACCAAAGGGACGCAACGCGATATGGGTAATTATGGATCGATTAACGAAGTCTGTGCATTTTCTCCCAATACGTACAATCGACTCGGTGGACAAGCTAGGAAGATTATATGTTCAAGAGATTGTGCGATTGCATGGTGTACCAATATCAATAGTATCAAATAGAGACCCCCGATTTACCTCACGGTTTTGGCAGAGCTTGCAAGAAGCTTTGGGAACTAGTTTACTTTTTAGTACCGCATTCCACCCACAAATCGATGGTTAATCCGAGCGTACGATTCAAATTTTAGAAGACATGTTGCGAACTTGTGTGTTGGACTTTGGCGGTTCGTGGAAAGATCATCTACCCCTAGTTGAGTTCGCATACAACAACAGTTACCAAGCAAGTATCGAGATGGCCCCGTACGAAGCCTTGTATGGAAGGCCATGTAGATCTCTGTTGTGTTGGACCGAAGTAGGAGAAGCTTCATTGCTAGGCCCTGAATTGGTGAAAGAAACAACCGAGAAGATCGCCACAATTCAAAAGCGTTTGGTCACAGCTCAGAGTCGCCAGAAAAGCTATGTCGATAGACGAAGACGACCATTATCATTTGAAGTGGGAGATTTTTTATTTCTAAAAGTGTCACCGAAGAAAGGCTTAGTGAGATTTGGTAAAGGCGGAAAGTTGTCACCACGATTCATAGGACCTTTTGAAATACTTGAACGGATTGGGGAAGTAGCGTATCGAGTGGCCTTGCTGCCGCGACTTTCATCTGTACATGATATTTTTCATGTGTCAATGTTGCGAAAGTATGAGCCCGATCCTTCGCACGTGATAGACTGGTTGGAGTTGAAACTGCGAGAAGATGTTTCTTTCGAAGAGCGGCCGGTGAGGATTTTGGATATCCGACAACAAGTTTTACGAGGAAAAATCCTATCCTATGTAAAGGTGTTATGGCGGTATCATGGTGTGGAAGAAGCAACTTGGGAGAGAGAGTCAGATATTCGATTTAAATATCCCGAGCTTTTTGAGTCATAAGAAGGGTCGAATTTCGGGGATGAAATTCCTAAGGAGGGAAGGTTGTGACAATCTGGTACATATTTATTTTATTATGTTGATCTTTGCATTCGGTTAAATATTATGGTGGGAGAAAATTAGAGTATGAGTTTTAATAATATGGAGGATCGTGGACGGACTAATGAGTTTTGGAATAATCCTAAGATCCAGATTAATGACTAATATTAACAACATTATTATGGGAAAAATTTAAATAAGATAACAAGAGTGAGGTTGGAGATTTGAGTTCAATTTAAGAGAAATTGCTGAGATTCAGGATCAGGAATCACCGCTCGAGCGGTGGGGGTCCGCTCAAGCGGGTTATCGGGATGAGTATGGAAAATTCTCGAGCCTTTGAGAAATTTTGGGAGAATATATTATATATATTATATATATATATACACCTGTACACCACGTGAGACCATCCTCCCCTTCTCCTATTTCTCTTTTTCTCTCTCTCTCTCTCTCCCTTGAGAGAAAACCCACCCAAATCCTCAAACCCTAACTTTCCACCACTCAAATTGAAGATGGAGGCGTGATTAGGAGAAATTAAGGAGAAATACCAAGCTTTGAAGCAAGAAGATTGAAGATAAAGTCTTGGAAGAGCAAGGAAATCCAACTTCCAAACCCTAGGAGAGAGATTTGAAGAAATCACAAGCTCCCGAGCAAATTCGAGGTAGGATTTAGATTTTCTCACATGTCTTGCGTAGATTTGAGTTGATATTTTATATAAATGAGTAAAGCTTGGGTCAATTGCATTCTCAATGATCATATTGGTAAATTTGTGTGTGGGCTGGGTTGATTTTTGTAAAAATGGAGGTTTTTGGGGAGTGATTACCCATGAAATTGATGATTTAAGGGATCAAAAAGGGGTTTTGAGGTTTGAATCTAGTGTTTTTGGCTTAAATTTAAAGATTTGAGGCATTTTTGATGTGGGTTATGTGTTTGGAGGTTTGAAGCTCAAAACAAGGGCAAATTTGGGTTTCTCTCGGGTGCCAGTGTGGTCGAGCGGAGCCCTGTCCGCTCGAGCGCTCACATGGCAGAAGGTTGGGCGCTCGAGCGCCCGACGTCCGCTCGAGCGGACTGACTGCGCAGGGCTAACTTTGGTCGATAATATCTCTCTCATCCGGACTCCGAATTGGGTCGTTCTTGTACTCAAATTGAAGCCCCGGATGTCCTCTTTCCAACAAGACTACTCACAAAAAAATTCATTTTGTAGAAAAATTTATAATCAAAATAGTGAGGGAATGTCAAAATTTCAAAACCATTTTTCACCCGTTTTTAGCCGAATGTTTTGGAAAAACATATTTTCATTCATGTTGGACCTTTTTACTAAATTCCTAGTCGCTTGAGCTTGTGGCACATTTATAGATATATCTAAATTGAGTTGGGATGCATGCGTTGGACCTGTTGATTGAGTGTACTTTACACTAAACGTGATTTCAAATTGATATATGTATATGTATACTTGATGGGTGCATTCTTTTTTTAAATTGAGGTGATCCTCTTGAAATCAACCTTGTGCTATGGGTATGTGATAATATTGTGATCTATGAGAAATTGGTAATACTGTGATTAATGAGAAACTATGCAACGAAAGTTGGAAAATGAGAATTTGAATACTGAAAGTTGTGATGATAACTTTAGGTTGAGAATTATAATGATATAGTATGGTAATAAGTGGGAGAGGAACCATTTGTGGGTTGGACTCCCGGGTTGTGAAACCGAATTCATTTAACCTAGAATGAACCGTACGGATTTATGTGGAATAAGTTGGGCTAGCGGCTTCGCGGTGAGAGACCGAAAACTTGCGCAAGATGGGGACCACATGCCCACGGGTTAGCCCCCGAAATGTGGTATTGTGTCGTGGTGGGTTATAGAGCTATCTGTTATCCAATGGTTTCGTGTAGCCTATTGGGAGTAATAGCGAGGGGTTTCTATAAGCTGCACCCGACATCGATTCATTAGAGGTGACACGGTTTTGTGATAATACGAAATGAAAATGAAGGATTCATAAACGGTAAAGAAATGAACAAATGGAGATAAACTTGGGTGTGCATGAGTATATGTGTATGAAAAGAAACAATTTTGTAAAAATGTGCATTTTCATTTGGTTACACCCATCACACCTCACAAATCATGCATTAGATATGAGTCAATTTTTATCCTACGAACTTCGGCTCATGTATATGTATCAAACGCATTTCAGGTTTCGACGAGCGGGGTGATAGCAAGGCTGTGGACGCTTTGGGAAAGAACAAAGAATGGGAGATATGATTCCTTGTTTCTTCATTTTGTTGTATATAAGATAATAAAAGGGATGTAATGAAAATGATGGTTGACATTGAATGTATGTTATCTCAAACTCTTTGTGAAGAATCAGGAAATGTAATTTTGGAACTTGGTTTATTCTATGTAACTTTTTGAATGATATATACTATGTACAACATTTTCTTATGTCTCGAGATTTTATCTGTGGATAGAATTTATGTATAGCATATTTTGGGTTTAGTTCACGGACTCGAGTTTGGGCCGTGATAGTCGCCGCCTGTTGTCCGTGGCCCGTTTGTGCTTTTCCCGTGGTGTTTTTGGGTTCTTCTTTTTCTAACAAATAGCACTGATATCCAGCAATATGTTGCTTCGAAGAACGCCTCAAAAACTGTCCTAAACATAGCCCAGAACAGTGTCGCCCTGCCGCCGAAAACCGCCGCTGCATTTTGCTATTTTGTCGCCTATTTTAGCCTTTTTTTTGGATTTTTGGATAGTATTTTAAAATATATTTACTGCTATTTTATGCCAAAAAAACTACTCAAAAAATAATTCCAAAAATGTCCCAAAAAATAAAAAAAATTGGCCCCGAATCGTCGATGGCAAAGTCACCAGTGGTGGCTGTTTTTGTTGATTTTTATGGCTATTTTTGGACTTATTTTGCTGCTATTTTTAATGCATAAATTTTGTAAAAACTCTCCGAAAAAACTATTTTAAAACCGTTAAAAAATTACTACGATCCGTGGCCCGTAAAACCCGAAACCACCGCTGGTGCCGCCGCCTGTTCTTCGTGTTCTTGAATATTTAAACATATTCTTAAATATTCTAAAACAATATTTAAAAACAAATAATTGCTATTACATCGGAAATCTATGTCCCGTAGGCTTACATTTGATCTAGAAAAAATCTAAACTATAATGATCTACCCTTATGATTAAAAAAAAATTATAATCATCATCCAAACCATTCAATCAAACATGAATAAAAGTTAATAAGAAAACAAAAATTAGAACGCCTATAAAACAAAGTCAGCACATTTCTAAATCTACCCGGCCCCTCGATAAACCGTAAATAAAAAATAAAATGGCTCTGACGCCAATTGTATGAAGTAAAACTGTCAAAATCATTATTTTTGTAAACAATTTTTGATAAAAAATAACTAGATGGACAACCGCCAAAACGGGCTTCAGATAAAACTTTTGATGTCGAACGATTAAAATAAAAACCCGTACCACCACAGTTAATTTAGAAGAATACATTTTTTCGGTCAATTCACCAACTACGATTTTTTATTCCGAGTTGAAGTTCTAGTTAGACCTTATACTATATTCCCTTATGCGATTTCTGAACATAGTGTGGGCTACGAACCGCCAGAACTCGAACCGCCAGAACCTGGTCAGCTTTAGTCTTGAAGACAAGTTATGAATTCGGTTCAGTCTACCCGCATATTTATAGGGCTACAATAGGGACCTGTGGAGTAATTATGATAAAGACTTCTAGTGTAACCCAGATACCCATCCAGTAGTTTCTACAATTAAGCAAACCATTCAGCGGTATCTGTAACTATGAAAATTTTACAGCAGTTTCTGTAATTTTCATAAAATACTAAATTATAGTTTACACCACTAAAGAACTATAATTGCACTCTAAGCCATAATCTCAACACCATCTTGCATTGAGCTCCTGTTATTAAATACATAACTCATCTCACTACGTTAAGATTTCCAATATCTGCCAATTAAATTTAATTACAGACAATTTGATTTAATCGACATCTTTAAATTCCTTAAGCTCTTCTGGTTAACTTATTTGACCGTCGAATAATCAAATTCACCTATAGGGTTTAGGTCGGTCAAAACTTATAAGCTTCCTTAAGAGGGTATCGTCAATTCTGATCATTCGAGACATGGATTCCGTTAATAATTAATATTCACCATATAATTAATACAGCTATCTAACTCACCGGGAATATAGACTCATATAAGATCGCACCCTCTAATGAATCAAAATAACAAATATTAAATATATGCAAATCAATAATTATTTTAAAATTAAGACCATAAGTACTCACATAATAACCTTAGGGTGTAAATTAATTTATATAGTCAATATATAATTAATTATCCCAATATGTCTCGTTCAATATACACAAATTATACTAGTATAGAGAATCAGAACAATAGACGACACTATTATCTATTCTCCGTAAGTAAGACAGGTCTAGTAAAACTTTGTGCTACATTCGTACCGATAATATGTCTATTTCTTTTTAAACTGTGAACAAAAAATTTATATTCTACAAAAACATAAAATCTTATCGTTCGCGTGTAAGCCATACGTTACACACCAGATTAAATACTGTACATAATAAATGACATTTATGCATAATATTAAAGAAATGATATTTTATACATTGCTCATTAAGATTCTCATAAAATGAAAAAATAATTTTATTAAAATAAAATTAAATACTAAAAACATAGTTTTTAGTATACAATCCTAACAGCCTCTACCTTGCTAATATTGGTTCTTGTTATAAACTTTTTAAAGGTAATATAATACAGAACGGAAGGTTAAAGAGAGTTCAAACAAAACCAAGCAATGAAACAAAAACCTAACTATATGATTCCTAGGGTCATACCACTTAGTTGTTATTTCTATTTCTGCCACACGTATCGTTTGGGCAAAGTAAAGCGACAAACATGCGAATAAGCTAGAAAATGAACAAATAAAAGTCTAAGGGCAATGCAACATTGTTTCTGACCCTAACATGCTATAAACAGGCTGTGCAGAATAAATAGAAGAGACTATAACATCATATTTAAGCTACTAGACATGTAGAAAACTCACGGCCAAAGCAACAAATGTTGCGGCCGTGACAAAAATAATCACAAAACCTGCGGCCGTGACAAATATAAGACTACCGTGAGGAACATAATGAAAAAATCTCACGGCCGTGACAAATAAAAGTCGCGGCCATGGTTTTTAAGGGTATAAAAAGGGTATATACATTGCACAATGCTTAAAATAGACTCAAATGAACAGGATGTGTAGGATAAAGACTATAACCTAATGATTCTATGTTGGATCCAACATCCATCATTCTCTATACAAGCAGTAACTCTAAATAGAATACACAAAATGGAAAAAAATGAACAATATAATGCTTAAAACACATTTTCATGTCACTAGCCTCATAAAACCTCACGGCCGTAGAAAAAGTATATGGTGGCCGTAACAAAGATGAAGATAAAAGTTACGGTCATTGAAAAGGAACTGGCAGCCGTTACTGTGAGGTTGGCAAACCATACAGCCGTGACATTGGAAGGTCGCGGCCATTAGGTGTTTATAACCATAGAACATGCAGGGATGGGATGTGTAGAATGGAGACCATAGCCCATCTGATCTAGGCTGGATCTTCCATTCATTACCCAATTAGAAGATAATCTAAGGCACAGAAAAGTGAAAATACTAAACAAAGTAATAAAAAGAGATAAAACCTTGAAATAAACAAACATCAGTGAGTTTTGAAGGGAGTTTTCATGTTTTTAGCCTCTAAACAGATGTCACGACCATAACAATAGGTTGTTGCGGCCGTGAGTAATCAAGGCACAAATGTATCGGCCATGTGTTAGAAGTTCTCGACTACGACTATAGGTTTAACAAAACATACGGCCGTGACATCAGAAAGTCGCGGCCATCATGTTCTAGAACCTCACAAAGCTTTTGATGTGCTCAGTATGCTTGTGATCGTCGAAATGAAATAAAAACAACTATAAATGTATGGAATGAAGAGCTACGAATACACTGTTTATAATGAAAATTTTGAAGGAACAATGCTTACATCGAAATAAATGATAAATAAGCAATGAAACAATAGAAACCTTATCCACGACACCCTTAGGGGAAGAATATGAGGGTTAATAGAATAGTCGTGGTCCCTAAGGTTACCTCATATGAATATTCACCTTGAATGGCCCTCAGGGGTGAGAATAAGATATCTTTATGCAAATATGAGCTCCAAGAACTCCTCCAACGCTAGCAAAACCATGAACAAGGCTCAGGATGTGTGGACTGAATAGGAGAATATCGAGTAGGAGAGTATTTAGGCAGAGTTTGGGCCTTCAGGTTTTTCTTCTTTTTTCTGCTTGGAAATGCCGCCTATTTATGGGCAAGGTGAGCAACATAGACTCCCTTTGGAATGTGCCACCTGTCTAAAAAAGGGTAATAATGACAGTCGCTACCTTTTTACTTTTCCACAGTGATAGCCGCGACTTTTCAAAGTCGCAATCTGGATAAACAAGCAGCGGCTATGACAAAGAAAGTCAGCTTGGTTTAGGGTTTGCAAAAAGGTTACGGCCGTGACACAAATGTCACAGTCTGAGGGTCTTTAGGGTTTTTCCCTGAGTTTTGAGCCATATTCGTGATTCTGCTTGCTTGGGAGTATCTTTGAGCATGATTCTCATACTTTCGTCATTGAAGTGCATTTAAGACGGGTGCCTAAGATTTGTCTTGGTCAGATTGGAGGGTCTACAGTGATAGAGAGTTCTTTTAATCACTCAACATAAATAGAGAGTTTTAGAGGTGATTTGACCATTCAAAACTCATCAAAAGAGGCTTATTTTTACTGGGTAGCAAGATACACATGTTGGTTACAACTTTTATGAAGACACCTAAGCTCAGTTCATGTTTCAAAATGTGATTTTTGGTCTACAACGCAGGTTGGTCTAAAAATGACATGTTTTAGTAGAAAGGCCATATCTCGAGTTCTTTCTATTCAAATCTATTCAAACAAATTTTAGATGACAGATAAATAAAAACATAGGTCTGGACATAAAGCACACACTCAGAAAATATTTCTAGAATTAGTTATGATTTTTCAAAAATAAGGACAGAGAGCTCAAAATCTTAAATCTTAGGTTAAGCTATGATTTGGTCTCCTAACATATTGCATGTCAAGTGTTTGTGACACCCTGACCCTTTTTTTTGTGTGTTTTTCGACGCGTGTTTACCGTATTTGGTTCTGCATGTTTATAAGCATTTTTATGCATGATTGAGTTTAGATATACATGCGGAGTTGGTTTTCGGGGTCATTGGGCGCTGTGATGTGGGTTTCAAAAAAAAAAAAAAATAAATAAATATTTTCGTGGCCTATAAATATCTCGTATTAGATATTTTTAAAAAATATTTTTAAAACTTCTCAGTTAAGTTTTCTCTCTTTCTCTCTACCTTATCTCTAACTTCTCGGGGGCCTAGGGCTCGATTTTCGATGTTCCAATTGTGAATCCCTACTATTGGCACGGTGGGATACGCGTTCATCCGGACAAAATTTTATTTTAGCGAAGTTTAGTTTTGCACAAGGATCGAGGCATCGAGTTTTTAACTCAACGAGGTAGGATCCTAGACTCTCATGTCTTATAAGGGTGCTACGTGTAATCGTGCATGTTTTTACTGTTTTAAAATGCATGAAATCGCTTCATGTTTTAAACATTGGTTTTGGGGTTCAAAACTGTTTTTAGTCGATTTTGGTTGGACAAAATCGTGTTGTTGGTGTTTCTTTCGAGATTTTGGTGTTAGGCTTGGGCGTGTGTATGTCCGAGGGTGTTGGATGGGATTTTGGAGGCTTCGTTTTAGAGTTTTGAGGGTTGAATCCGTGGCTCGAAAACTATTTTTGCCTGGGTTCAGTTGACTGGATCGTGGGATCAGTCGACTGGATTGGGAGTTCGTGGGTTCAATCGACTGAATCGTGACGGTCAGTCGACTGAATCGTGTTTTGTTGTTTGGTGGTCGGGTCTTTAGTTTTCAACAGTATTTAGTTAATTGATATATGGGATTAGTTGACTGAAATACTATTGGATGCCTTTGTAGTGACCTGGTACATTGTTATTTTCTATAACTAATTATTTAAATATAATTAAATTTTAGGAAATGACTTTTGTTGATTGATACAATACTTAGTGTGTGTTGAGACCCTAGAGAATTAATTTGTAAATAAATTCAGTGATGTTAAAGAAATTTTAAGAAAATAATATAAATTTAATTAAGGTTTTGAGAATTTGGGTGTTAAACCTAGGCTCTTGTAAAATATTAAATTAATAAGAATTAAATAAATAAATAGATTTGAGAATTAAATAAATATAGGTACCTAAGTATGTTCTAGAGAATTAAAAAAAAAGAGAGAGAAACGAAACTTGTAGAAGCTTCAACAAAAGCTTCTATAAAGCAGCTATAAAGGCCGCACGGCCTTTATAGCTCACTACCCTCCACACTGCCAACCACCACCCCTTGGTGCCGCCGACCACCACCCAATGTCGGTCACTCTTAATTTCTCTTAGTCCGTCTCTCGCTCTCCTTGACGCTCCCCTGTTTATTTGTCGCGACCTGTGCTTTGTTGTAGCCTCCCAATTGCGGTGGCTTCTTCTTCTACTTCTCTATTATAGTTCTTGTAATTTCATGGACAGATTCTTATATTAATTTCTATTTTGCTTCGAAAATGGGTGGGTTAATGTTTAGAGTTAATGAATTACACCCCAAATCCTCGACCCTAAGTTGCAGCGGCAAACCCTCATCTATTTTCATCTCATCGCCGTCTCATCCTATTTTCCTTCGTTTCGTGTTTCTTTTTCGAGTCCTGGGCATCTAAGTGGAAGCTACAGGATGGAGGGATTAATTGGAAGTTTCAAGATGCTGTAATTTCTAGGAAAGACGCAGTCTTCCTCCCTACCGCTCGTTATCCCTTCTCTTATCTTCTTTTTCTTTTTCTTGATTGTTTCCTTAAAAGATTGAGCTAATCATTGTTTTCCTCTAAAATTGGAGGTTAAAATAATCAAATTGGAGCAACCCGAAAGAGATTCAAGCTGTTACAGATCTGAGATTGTGAGACAAAGCAACTGGGAATCCCAAATTTTCTCATTGGCCGAGCCTAGAGTTGGGAAGTTTCGGTGAAATTTTGAAATTGGGCTCTCCAACAGGTAGGATTTAGACTAAGTTCAGTGGATTATTTTGATTTGTGTTGAATTTTCTTTTTATAAAAACCTCAGTTTAGCTTGAAATTTGGATGGTTTAAGATATAAAATTTAGAACTAGAAATGTTAAAAAAAAAATTGAGAAATGGACTATGATAAGAACCCAGGGTTAAATGGAATCATGAATTAAATTTTGCATTGGAATGTGATTCACTATATCAAATTCTAATTCTTATGAAGCTTGTGTAAATAATTTAGCTTAAATTTTTGATATGGTCACAGTTGAATCATTAAGATAAGATTAGAATTACATAATTTGAGAGTTAGTATTGATGTGTTAAATTGATGATGATCATAAATATTCGTAAGTTTCTAATCGGATTTTAAGTTTAGTGAATATAATCCGATGAAATTGAGCAAGTTGTGGAATTTGGAGACTTATAACTTTGAATTGAAAAGTATTGAAAAGTAAGACTATAAAATGAGTAAGAAAATGAAATAAGATTATGTGAATATGAGACTTTTGATACATTTATAATTTATTGAGAAAATTGGTTTGTAAATAACATTGGGTAGGTGCTGAAATAGGTTGAGGCTCAATATAAACAATTAAACTTAATAAGTTCGTGTTTAGAACCTGTGCTGTGTGTTAGAAAAAGAGAAAGTGATACTAAAATTGAAGAATGTAATTGAATTAAAACAATAGGATGAATAAAGAATGTGATTTATGAGCTATGTTGATATCTAATTAGAAAACTTGGAAGATCATGGGACATTTAGTAAACTAAGAGTTTGAGAAGAAAATCACAACAAAAATAGAATGACTTCAAATAATGTCACGCCCCGAACCCCCGGGGACCCGTGAACTAAACCCAAACCGACTTGTATAAGAAATGACCCATGGCAACATTTGTTTTATTAACGGTTTGTTAAAGAAACTAAGGGTTTTCGACAAGAAACCGTATCCTCATGCATGTCAAATTATAATCAAACATTTTGATTTTTCAAGTGTCCATTACAACCACAATATCATTACAGTAATCCATTTTTGTTTACATACAAACATAATATAGAACAAAAAATGATATTTCTTCACGCCCTTCTCAAAGTGTTTCCTTGCCTTGGTTTCGCCTCTGGTCCTCAAGATCTGAAAAGGTTTGGTAAACATACGTGAGCCGAAGCTCGTAGGATATAGATTAACTCACATGTAATGCATGATTTGTGAAGTGTGATGGGTGCAACCGAAGTAAAATGCATATTTTCACCAACTCATTATTCCTTCATACGCACACACCCACGCACGCCAATTCATTCAATTTATCCTTTCACATTATCCATATCATCATTTCATTATCTAATTTTTCACAAAAATTGTGTCACATTTTTCGTACCCGGTTTATCACAAAATCGTATCACAATTAAATTATTACTGTTAATGAACCGATATCAGGTGCAGCTTATAGAAATCTCTCCCTATTCCCCCAAATAGGTTACGCGAAGCCATTAGGTAATAGACAGCTCTATAACTCACCACGATACAACACCACGTTTCGGGGGCTATCCCGTGGGCACGTAGTCCCCATCTTACGCAAGTTTTCGGTCTTTCACTGTGGAGCCGCCAGCCCAACTTAATTCATAAACCTTCGCGGCCTTTCACCGCAGGACCGCAGCCCCTCATTATGCATATTTCACATTCAACCATAAGGTTTCAACTCAAGTTAATGGTTTCATTATGTAGTTTTTTTCTCATAGTTCACATCATTACTCAATGTCACTAAATACCAACATAAATTTTAGCTCAATTATAATCATATCATATGTCGTTTAAGTACTCAAATTCTCTTTCATAATCCATGCAACACGCATTATAATAT
>JAULJZ010018655.1:0-10888 GCA_032270985.1 Heliamphora pulchella
CCCCACCCCACCAAAAAAAAAAAAAAACCATTCAACTAAGCATCGCCTATTCGAAGGTGCGGAATGCTGCTTTATTTTATGTTTTTATATACAAATATTATGGGACAATGCAATAATTTCAACTAAATCTTTTTCTTCACCTTTTTTATTAGTGGGAACAATCTTCTTGTTGGTTGCAATCCTTTTTACATGCTGATATGTAATGGATTTGTTGCTGAATTTCTAAGTGTGTTGTGACTTATAAGAGGAGGCAGCTGGTTGCTTGTGATTTTTCGTAATGTATCTTACATAGTGGTTGGCAGCTACTAAATATATTAAGCTTTGTCATATTTGTTGAGTTGCTAATCTTTGTGAAATTATTTTATAAGTATTTCAACCTGTCGATGTTAGTGATTTGTATCGATGAAGTATGAAACCACTCTTTATTCTATTATTTTATTGGTTTGGTGGCTCTTGGAAGTGCATTTACTCAAAAAAAAGAAAATTGAACGAAGCATCACCTCTGCGAAGGTGCGGAATGCTGCTTTATTTTATGTTTCTATATACAAATATCATGGGAGAATGCAATAATTTTAACTAAATCTTTTCTTCACCGTTTTTGTAAGTGGGAACAATCATGTTGTAGGTTGCAATCCTTTTTTCATGTTGACATGTGGTGGACTTGCTGCTGAATTTCTAAATGTGTGTTGTAGCTTATAAGAAGATGCAGCTGTCTGTTCATGATGTGTGTTCGCAATGTATCTTACATAGTTTTGGGCAGCATCGAAATACTTTTATGAATTCAATCTCATAAAGGAATTGTCATCAGAGTTAACTTACGTATATTAAGCTTTTTTATTTTTGTTGACTTACTAATCTTTGTGAAATTATTTTCGTAAGTACTTCAACCTGTCGATGTTGGTGAGTAGTATCGATGAAGTATGAATTCCAACTCTTTATTCTATTATTAGATTGGTTTGGTGGCTTGGAAATGCCTCAACACAGCCCTTTAACCTTTTTTTATTTATTCTTTTGGGGAGTGGGGGCAGATAGTTACCTATTGGCTTATTGGAGATATTAGTGAGAATGGAAGGTTTTCTTTCAGTTTTGTACATTTTGGATAACTTGATGTGCCAGATGCCATAAAAATTACAGGATGCAGGACAGTTGGCTTTTAGGGGGATAATGATACAATGTGAAGCATGTAAAGAAGAATGGGGCAAATCTGAAATTTCATTTGATGCATGCCCTAGACAAGTGTAACGATTTTTAGGGTTTTCAGTCGTACTCCATGTTTCTAAAAGTTAATCTGATGACTTATTTATGTTTTCTATTTATTAGATTTTTGACTTGGGGGTATTTTGATAATGGTCAGATTTGCTGGACATGCACTGTATTGTTGCCATAGTATGGACTCAATTTGTATTTTTTTTGTTTGGGTGAGAGTGGTTTATGTTAGATCTAGAATTAGGAAGTTTAGTAGCACTAGTTTGAATTAGGAAGTCTTGTAGCCCATAGATATCTATGTGATGGTTCTCTTGAATAGGGTGTTGATTTCTATTAGAATTTAAATTTGTGTGGGTTGGCCCAATCCTTGTGAGGGTGAAGCACTTCTGTGTCCGCTTCTCCTTATCCTTCTTCTCCAAAGGCACACTCACTACTCTCAGTGTTACTGCAAACAGTGACATAATAACCCAACTTCCACCAATGAAGCCCTAACCAATGCCAAACTCTTCCCCTAAGTTATCTGTTGTCCTGGCCAACCAGCAATACTGAAACTATAACTTTCTGATTGATTTCATTCCTTTTCGACTGCAAGCTTAGAATCTTTTCTCTAAATATTAGTCCCTAACCCTACTGGCTTTTGCAACGTTAACAAAACCACTTGTAGAGAGCCTTATTCTAACTTTCTAAATATGTCTTACATCATGACGACTAGTGTTGTTCCTTGTTTTGGTCCGATTTGGATGTAAAGAATGGAATCTATATTTATGTTGCCATCCTAACCTCTGTGATATTTGTTCTAGAAGCAGCTTTGAAACAAAGTTGCACATACCTTAGTTTATGATAAAAGTTCATTTTTAGGGGAATATTCTCTCTCAGATCGAGGAAAATTGTTATATATTTGAGTCCTCACAGCAATTCTCAAAATTTTATCAATTGTTTCTCTCTTTTAAATTATTTCTCTTAATGACAACAAATTCATTTGGTATCATTGTAGGGGATAATACTTAATTAATTTTTGACCCTTTTTGTGTTTTATTCATTCTCTAGTGGCGGATTCCTTGAAGATGCTATGGTTGTTTCATGTGGACATTCATTTGGTGGTCTTTTGTTGAGGAAGGTCATAGAGACGGTAAGCAGAAGTCTCTTAACCAATTTATTTGGAAAGTAGTTGATTTTACTTGCTCTGAAAGTTGCATTGGCTGTTAATGGTTATCGTTCTATTCTTTTAAAGGCTTGATGACTTCAACATATGTTTAAATTGGCTTTCACGGAGTTCAAAGAAAGATCTATGCGAACTTGAATCTGATCCTTAAAAGCTATTTTATTGGTTTTATTTTTCTTCATTCAGTTTATTAATCATGTTTGCTACAATATGTACCATGTAGCTTGGACTGTGAATACAAGCCCTAGCATATGACATATTTCCTTGCTTATATGGAATATTGATGATTTGAATGTAAAATGTACATTTTTGTAGATTACATATTATTGCTGATCTAGAGCAAAATATTGCGATGTTTCTATATGTATACCTTCCATATGGGATTATGTGTATCAATGTTTTGAAACCTGAGCTTTTGAAAACAACGAAAGGGACTGTGTTAAAGGCCACTGATTCAACCATTGGGTCAGCTAGAATCAATCCATGACATCATAATTACCTCATACATACATTAAAAATTATATATAAATAATTACAAGCAAAATTATCTTAGAAACATAAACTTAGCTGATAAATATGACCCAAAGGTTATAAAGGACAAAGATCATTTACCCTGTTTGATTTTGTAATGAGTTGATTTTCAGTAAAGAGGAGTACATTGAATCTATCTAATGCAATTCATTCATATAGTGTGTTGCATGAATAAAATCTTTTAAGCTTTTCAGTGTTTGGTTCAATAAGACTCAATCTTGTGTGAATATGAAAAAGAATGCAATCAACGCAAGCACAAATCTGCCTAGAGAGAAATAGTTTTAGCTGAGAAACCAATATAAACCAAACTATGAAACAAGTTTAAGAAAAACCATCCCACTTTGAGAAAACCATAAAACATGTGCATGCTTGATCATATAAAAGTTAGTCAATCCTGCATGGGAAACAAGTCATTATCACTTGCATGGATGAGTGTATGAATGTTTTACAGACCAGACCGGCCTGGCCGATATCGGTATGTTTTTGGATACCATTTTGGATTTATCGTGATAACTATTATATATTTTTATAAAATGTTTGTCATTTTTATAAAAAAAATGTAATAAAATATATCATGACATTCTTTTAATTTAACAAGTATGATAAATAAATCGGAATATTTTACTGTCCAGATCATTTTTTTTAATATGTAGAAGAAGCTTTTATAATTTGGTTCTAATGTTTTGTGAACATGATGTATTTGGTCCTAAGTTACATTTTTCTCTTATAGGTTGAGCTTTTAGATGAGTTAATAATTATGAATCTAACGTGGTATACAATGGATTATTTGTTCAAATGCGGCCAATTTGATAATTAAAATTACTTGTACGTGTTTTGGCCTCTTGTAAAAAAGAAAGTTTGTCTACACGTGGAAGGTTTTGGTTATAAAAAATGAAGGCACCCCTCTACCAACTTAAGCCTTTAAATAAGTCCGTGGTCAACAATTTAACGGGTCCCAAACAAAGAGGTGATTATAGAGGTGTTTGTCAAAACTTCAGCTTGCACCTTTTAACTTTTTATCTTTTTGAAAGTTGTGCCAACTTATTTTTACAGTTTTTGCTTTTTGCTTCACTTTTTGCTAATAGGTCAAAAACAACATAAAAAAGATGAAGAAAGATAATTTTTGAGAAACTCCATTTTGTTGCTTTTGGATTCGACTTTTCAATAATTAACTTCTATCACAAGCTCAGTTGCAACAAACTGTCGCGCCCTAAAACTCGGGTCACACGAACCGTCCAAGAAAAACCCATTTGGGATACCGAGATCCATCAAAACCTCCCAAACCCAAACAATTTAAAAACATTAGTCAAAACTATTTTGAAACCTTTGAGAAAAGCACTTCCGAGGGTTTACCTTGAGGAAAAGAAGAACCCAAAAAGGTATGGTCACGGTCCCCAAGAGCCAAGTTTTTAAAACAAAACAAAACAAATTTTCAAAATCTGCCCAGACCGCTCGATCGGTCAAAAGACCGCTCGAGTAGTTCCTACGAGTCCACTGGTTTTTCACTTGAGAACAAAAACAAAATATTTATCTTAACCGCTTGAGCGGTTCGTCGAGCGGTCTGCCTCTGAACCCTTTTTCAAAACCCAATTTCAACACCCAACACTTAAACCTTTTTCAACCCTTTTGAAACCCTTCAAGGCAACAACCAAGCATTCTAAAACATGCTAAAACAAGGTTCAAAACTCTCATTGAGATACATAGTTTGACATTAAACATAAAACTAACCGAAAACCGTTGTTACAACATTGAAACCAACCGGGTGATAACTACATCATTCAAACCCAGAAAACAACCAACCCATGGTCTCTCTCATCGTCATACAACCATGCAAATATCAAAATTAAGGCCTCATGGCTTACAAAACATGTTCCTTCAAGGACTAAATATGGTACGAATATTACATGAACTAATAGCAAAAACGGCATGAACAACCGTACAACAAAACTAAAGGTTTTGTCTTTCGTCTCCCTCTGGGACTCTTCAAGATCAAGCTATATGATCTTTTTCACCTGAAATATTTTAAATCTAACAACGTGAGTCGAAACCCAATAGGAATAGACTATCATGAATTGAAAACATAACATGCAATCACGGATTATACAAGTAACTCGACTACACAAGTCTCAAACGGTTTTCCATACTTAAACCACAAGTTTTCATATAATCCAATAACATCTAACAGTTTAATAAATATAAACAACACGTTATTTTCCAACCCGGTTTCCACAACCGTCAATGATTCCTATGTATCGACTCTGTCGCACTAAGGACAATGGTAACAACTATAGACTCTCGCCCATTAGCCTAGGTCCGGGGCATCCAATCACTCCCTAGGTAATGACAAGTTCTATACGTTACTACAACAACAAGCGCCTCCCAATGGGACAAACACTTCAATTACAGGAACTAACCTGAAGGAGCAAAGCACCTATCTTGCATAAGTTTTCGGACTTTCACTGAGGAGCAATTGAGGCCTACGTATACACGCATTGTTACGGTACATCTAGAGTCATTAAAAAGGCACACAACACGACTATCGAAATATTCGTATGCACACAACTATGTACAAAAGTCTACGGCACGCAGCAACATTATCCATATATCTATGGAAATCAACTAGCATTTTGAAAATGTTTTTCACCCTCTCCACCGGGCCATTTAAACTAAGGCTCAACCCCTAGGGTTAGCTCCAAACACCAAAAATCATGTTTTCGCAATAAAATCACATTCTCTTCCGGCTTTCAAAAATCATTCTTTTAAAAACACATATATACACATTCACTAACTTTGTAATAAACCTTAGGATAATAAAACATGCTTTTATCCTAACCAAACAAGGTTTTAACACGAAAACCCAACACCTATAGCATTTTAACGCGGTAAAAAATGCGTATAATCACATATAACATGCTTTTAATGCAAGAGAGTTTAGAATCCTACCGTTCGGAGTTAAAACTCGAAGTTCTAACCACCGGCGAAAAACCAAAGTCCCCGAAATGAAAATCCACATGGATGAACGCGAAGCTCTTGGTGACAAGAACACCGATCCACCCTCGAAAAGCCAAGATCCAAGCCCAAAGCAAGTTAAAATCTAGAGAGAAGGCAGATGTTTTGGATTGTGTATAAAGTGAAGCTTGTAGGAGAAGCTTTGGACCAATGTCCCATGCCACTAGCTAACTTAATAGACTTCCTGCCAGACAGACCGCTCGAGCGGTCTAAAGACTGATCGAGCGGTCCTACCCAGAAAACTTTCCCAACTTTCTGCCACGCGTTTAACAGGACCGGAATTGAAATCAACATGCATATCTAAGCCAACACATGCATAAAACATATAGAAACATGTTTTTTCATAATAACTAAAACGATATACAGCACGTAAAGAACACATATTACAAAATAGAAAGGAACCGGGTCTCACACAAACACTCACTATTAAAGGTTTATATAATAGCATATGAACAAATGCATTATGTTTTGAATAGTAAATTTTATTTTGCCAAGAACGAGGTTAATTCATTGATGGAAAACCTCGAGAGTCCACGCAAAGTTTTGGAATTTGTAACTTAATAAAAAATATATCGTTATAAATTGGCTCAATTGTTGCCTATGTGCTCCACAATCTTACCTGATCACCTAAACTCACCACCACCACATCATCCCTTCTCCTCCTTGTACTCTCTAAATCTCTTTACCTACATCATCATTCTTTTACGCTCTCCCAATCGGGCACCACCACCACCACCACCACCACCACCTCCATTCTCCTTGATCTCTCACTCTCTTAGGAGATAACAACAAAACCCCCTTCCCTTTTCTCTCATCTAGTGAACACCACAAGCAAAACCTTCCTTCATTTCTCTAGACACACAATTGCTCGCACAACCATCACAGCACAACTATCTTACGCGATCATCGCACCACTAGTCACTCACTTCACAAACCCAACCACTATTACAATTTTACACTCGCCACTAATGTTACTCAAACTTGAGTACAAGTGTCGGCCTTAACACGTGTTTAGTGTCGGACTCACTAGTTTTTCTAATTACAAAATGCAGGGAATTAGTTTAAAAACTGAAAACGGGTACAAGGGTACGAAACATATAATTTATTATTTTGTAATTATTTTTATATTTATATATATACATTTAAAATTTTGTATATAAGGCTAAAAAAATACAATATATATGACATGATTTCTAAACGATATGTGAAATGATTTTTCTTGTAAGTAGCAACGTTAGAAGCCCTGATATTCCATTTTTTAAAAAGTGATATTGTGTGGCAGGTGCTATGGATTTTCTTACATAGTTGCATCTTTTAAAAACAAAAAAAAACATATAATATGATGTGATTTTTGTGTCCAATTTGAGGTTGCTATGTTCGACATAGATCCAATATCGATGTTGGTGTTGGTGTCAACACGGATATGGTTCATTAATTGGAGAGTCGATGTAACAGTCTGTCAACATCATAATTGCACACCTGCCACCATCACAAGCACACTGTCACGGCCTGCTAGTCCATGTGGCACTGGAAGGCATAGAGATGGCTAGCACATGGCAATGGAGGCTTGCGGAAGGTTCTACATCATTCTGGAAGGGATTGGAACGTAGGAGAACCTTGAAGCAAGCGCTTCGAGAATTCTAGAGGTCCTTGGGTCTTCCAGGGCCTTCTAGAGGAAGGGTGTAGAAGACTCTCCTATGTCCTAGAGTGCTGGAGAATATTCTAGAATATACGAGAATAGTGGAGAAGCTTAGATATTTTCTACGAAGGTCCTGGAAGGCTAATCTTAGCCTTTGGATCAAGTCAATCCTATCCATGCGTTGAGCAGGTGGAGACCTATATAAGGTGGTGAGATCTCATTTGGAGATCATCCAGAGTTAGGGTGATGGAGAGAGCTCTAGGGAGAGAGTAAGTAAGGGAGAGTCTTGAGCTTGTTATCACTTGAGAGTCTTGTAAGCTTGTATACGAATTCTTTTGTATAGTGGAGTTTCTTTCCCTACATCAGTGTCTTTTGTGAGTGTGAGAGGTGAGCGTGTCTCTTGATTCTACGGGAGGGAAAAGGTTGACTTAGGCATCTGGGGTGCATTATCTAAGTGTCGGACAAGGCGCAAGTAAGGTCAAAGAATTGGCCCATAACAAGTGGTATCAGAGCGAAGGTTACAAGAGGGTGTAAGGTATACATGGCAGCTTCAGGCGACGAGGCAGTTGCGGCTACAACATTTCCAAAGGGGAAAAGACATCAAACAAGGATGCGATAGCAATAATGGATGCAAGGCTCGACGTGCTTGAGAAGATCGTCGTCGAACGACTTACTAGGCTTGAGGAAGCGCTAGTTGGCCTTGGTAAGTCCATGACCCGTGTTGGTGATTTCTGATCTTACTTTGCCAATTTAATATCTAGGGTGGAGGAAATCGAGGAAAACATACTCTTTCGAGGAATGGATGAACTCATCTCTAATCGAGGCAGGAAGAGATGACCATGCCCACGTGCAGACCCTAGAAACGAGAGGTGCTAGTTTAGAGTTAGAGGTGGAGCTATGCAAGAAGGCGATCATTTTTGTCGAAGGCATCGGACTTGTCGCACAAAAGAAGAAGGTTCGTGCCCCCGAACCTAAGAATTGTGATGGTTCATGAGATGCACGAGAGATCGACAACTTTATCTGGAGTATGGAGCGGCATTTTGATAATGTCTTCATCGAGGATGAGGATGAGAAGGTTCAAACCGCTACCATGTACCTTATTGACACAGCTATGTTATAATGGAGGAGACGCCATGCCGACATGGAAAAGAAGTTATACAATATAGAAACTTGGGTAAATCTCAAGAGAGAGTTGAAGAATCACTTCTACCCTGAGAATGTCAAGTTCCTAACCTATAGAAAGCTTCGGAAATTGAGGCATGAGGGGTCATTAAGGGACTATGTAAAGAAGTACTCGGCATTGCTGCTAGAGATCCTCGATATGGCAGAGAGGGGGACACTTTTTGGCTTCCTGGATGGTCTACAACCTTGGGCTGCGCGGGAGCTGCAGAGTCGAGGGGTGAAAACCTTGCAACTGCCTTGGCAGAGGCGGAGAAGTTGGAGAACTTCAAAGCACCAGTGAAGCCCAGAGGAGGAAAGGACCACCATGTGAAGAGCAAAGGAGTCTAGCATTTGAAGAATAATAGTGGGAGATCATCTCTAGCGGCCACTGATGACGAGCACAGTGAGGCAGAGTTCCGAAAAGGGCAGAATGAGCGGAACAAAGGGCAGTGCACCACGAAGAAGCGTGAAGCGGGGAAGAAAGGAGTGCAATGCTTTTTATGCAACGGACCTCACTTGGTGAGGAATTACCCGCAAAGGAAGGCTTTTCATACTTTGCAAAAGAAGTCGTAGAGAGGTTCCGACAGTGAGAGCGCCTCAGGAGAGGAGGCATAACTTGACACTGTTCAACTTCTTGGGTAAATCACTAAGAACGAGAAGAAGCAATAACCTAGAAGTATTAAGAGCAAGGATGTGCTGTATGCAGCAATAAGGGTGAATGGTGTACCCTTCGAAGCGTTGATCGACACTGGGGGCCACCCACAACTTTGTCAATGTTGAGGAGGCCAAGATGCTGGGCTTAAAAGTGAAGCAAGATAAGGGCTGGTCTAAATCGGTGAACACCGAGGCCAAGTCGATCCATGGGGTGGTAATGAGCACAGTCATAGCTATTGGGAGCTGGTCTAGACAGGCAGAGTTCTCAGTGATCGAGCTAGATGTCCATCTGATGATACTTGGGATGGACTTCATGAGGAAGATAAACGCAATGTCTGCTTTGATATGAAAACAATGTTGTTATTATTCGAGGAAATGCCATGCAGCGTACATTGATGCCAGAACTGAACTACTCAAGGAAAAGACACTTGCAGCTGTGCAACAGGGAGAACAATATGGCGAAGGCAAGGATGTAGAGAAAGCTTCATCAAGCTCCAGTAGCTCGGAAGGACGAAGGTCATATAGCGACGTATGCGGAATTACCACGGCGTGGCGAGGGCGTCACGGGTATGGGCGGGGGAGAGTGTCACGGCCTGGTAGCCCACGTGGCACTGGAAGGCATAGAGATGGTTAGCACATGGCAATGGAGGCATGCTGAAGGTTCTACATCATTTCGGAAGGGACTGGAACGTAGAAGAATCTTGAAGTGCGTAGAGAATTCTGGGGGAATTCAGAATGTTCCAGAGTGTCCTCGAAGACTGAAGAAGGCCCTGGAAGGGCATAGAAGACTCTCCTATGTCCTAAAGTGTTGGAGAATATTCTAGAATATAGGAGAAGAGTGGAGAAGCCTAGATATTTTCTACGAAGGTTCTGTAAGGCTAATCTTAGCTTTTGGATCAAATCGATCCTAGCCATCCGTTGAGCGGGTGGAGACCTATATAAGGGGGTGAGATCTCATTTGGAGATCATCCAGAGTTCGGTGAGGGCGAGAGCTCTGGAGAGAGAGTGAGTCAAGTGAGAGCCTTGAGCTTGTTTTCACTTGAGAGTCTTGTAAGCTTGTTTACAAATTCTTTTGTATTGTGGAGTTTCTTTCTCTACGTTTGTTCCTTTTTGTGTGTGTGAGAGGTAAGAGTGTTTCTTGATCCTACGAGAAGGAAAAGGCTAACTTAGGCATCTGGGGTGCGTTGCCAAAGTGCCGCATGGGGTGCAAGTAAAGTCAAAGACTTGGCCCGTGACAGCATGTCCAGTCATTATCATCATCACAATCATACAAGAAACCACAACCACTATTACAATTACATGCCTAGCCGCCATCACCATCACACCACATGCCCATCACCATCACAGTCACATGCCCAACCACCGCCACCATCACAATCGTAGGACTCATCCACTAAGTCTTATTGATTCTATTTTAACTAATCTCTTGTTTTAACTAATCTCTTGTTTGGTTTAGTTTACCTATTTGGGGGGGGGGGGGGGGGGGGGGGGGGGGGGGGGGGGGGGGGGGGGGGGGGGGGGGGGGG
>JAULJZ010018666.1:0-15883 GCA_032270985.1 Heliamphora pulchella
ACCAGCAAAGGATAGGTAATTTCTCTTCCAACACTTCAGTTTCTTCTTGAAAGCCTCTATGACTGGATTCCACATTGAGATCCTCCTTGGAGAAGTCCCCATAGGAAGACTAAGGTATTTGAGGGGAAAAACACCAGATTTACAACATAGTTCGCTAGCTATGTGGCCAACTCTCTCATTTGGGATGCTGATGCCACAGAGACTACTCTTATGGAAATTCACTTTTAGGCCTGAAACCAACTCGAAATACCTAAGAATATATTTAATGTTCTGAAGTTCCTTTGGGTCATCCTAGCAGAAGAAGATGGTATTGTCTCCGAATTGCAGGTGAAAAATCTTAGGGGCATCTCTTCCAAAATGCACCCCTTGAGCAAACCAGCCATAGATGCCCTATGGATAAGAATATTGAGCCCCTCCGCAGCAATGTCGAAAAGAAAAGGGGATAGCAGGTCCCCTTGCCTGATCCATTTCTCCGTAGGGAAGTCTTTGTTGGCCTAACAAGGTTTCAACGACCATTGTGATGATAACAAACTAAAGTATCTAATTATGAAAATTGAGATCATTTACAGAAAACACATGTTAAGCATAATTAAAGATACAAAGTCAAAGCCATGAAGTATATTCAAGTCAAATACTTCGATAACAAGTTCTTGGAACAATGCAAAAGACGAAGGATTGAAGACTTAGCTTAAGGTTTTCATTTGTATTGGAAGATAGGATCCATGTAAGTTTACTACTCTTTCAATATATCCTTTGAAGCTCATAGGAAACCAAAAGTGAAAAGATATAACTTATGCATATCTCTTTCCTAAAAGGATAAAATGGTTTATGAATGAACTAAACTTGTGCCTAGATTGAGAAACATTTTAATCAAGTTTACCTTGTGTCCTAAACATATCAAAACTCATAAAGATCTTATTTTTCATTCAAACCTTTCATAAAATGATCTTTAAAGGATGAAATCTGAACCTCAAAGGTTCAGTCGACTGAATTCATAAATCAGTCGACTGAAAAACCTACTGGAAAGTCAATTTGATGAACCTCAAAAGTTCAGTCGACTGAATCTCAATACCAGTCGACTGAAAAAGTTTCTGGAAAATCAAATTGAGGAACCTTAAAAGGTTCAGTCGATTGGCCCCTTTATCTCAGTCGACTGAATGGACTTTTTATAGGTTCAGTCGACTGGAATTATACCCTCAGTTGACTGAATTGTCCTGAAGGGCAGTTTGACAGCATAACGGCTAGTTTTTCTGTGAAAGTCAACCCATCTCTTCAGCCACAACGGCTAGCTCAAAAATATGGCTATAAAAGGACCATATCATCAATACAAAAACATACAAGAAGCTTTTCAAAAGATCATACTCTCTTACTACTCATTCTTGAGCATTCATATTTCATATTCTTACTCATACTTGTGAGAAACACTTAGAAAATCTCAATGAGCTTCATTTGATATATTCCTTGAGAGTGAATTAGTGTGCTATATTGTTGTACTCACTTACTCATTGAAGGAGCCTATTCTTGTACACACTTTTCATCAAATAATTGTTAAGGCTTGGTTATAGCCTTGTTCAAGTGAGGGAATATCACTTGTGATGGAGAGAGGCATCTCCGCCTATAAGGAGAGATTAGTGAAAATCCTCAAGCGTGTTGCTAGAAACAAGGACGTAGGCCGGTGCGCCGAATCTTGTAAAAATCTCAATTTCATTCTCTCTAACTCTCGAACTCTTTATATTTATAATTGTTTGAATATTTGTTTATCCACTTGAGATCAAGAAAATATATATTGCATGCTTTAAATTGAATATCTTGAAATTTTTTTTAAATATCCAATTCACCCCCCTCTTGGGATCACATTACACTCACAATTGGTATCAGAGCATAGGTCACATTTTTACCTAGCATGTTTTTGTGAAAAGATCTATGACAAGTATAGGAGTACCCCTTTTTGGAGATTGCCAATCCTCTACAAGACCTCCTATCTTTGGTGGTGTAAATTACACTTTCTGGAAACAAAGAATGAGAATTTTCATCCAAACAATGGATTAGAGAGCTTGGAGAGTGATTGTCCAAGGTAACTTTAAACCTACTAAAACTGTTGAAGGAAAAGAGATTCCAAAACGTGAAGAAGAAATGAATGAGAGTGATATGAAACTACTCCAAATAAATTCTAGTGCTATGAATGCTTTATATTGTGCTCTTGATGCAAATGAATATAATCGTATTATGACTTGCAAGAATGCTAATGAAATATGGGAAAAATTAGAAATTACATATGAAGGTACACAAGAAATCAAACACTCTAGAATTGATAGGTTAATTAATGAATATGAATGATTTAAAATGAGTAATGATGAATCCATCTCTAGCATGTATACTCAGTTTACTCACATCATTAATTCTCTTAACGCTCTTAAAATTTTTTACCAATCTTGTGAATTGTTAAGGAAAGTGCTTCAGGTCTTACCACCCATTTGGGAAGTTAAGGCGACGGCCATTTCGGAAGCTAAAGATCTAAGAGTTATGACGCTGGATGAACTCATCGGATCCCTCTTGATGTATGAACTCAAGATCAACGATAGAGGCAACGAGCAAAACAAAGCGAATAAATCTATTGCTCTAAAAGCGTCAAAAGAAAGTTCTAGTGACGAAGAAAAATAAGAGCTTGATGATGAAGATATGGCTCTCATCACTAGAAGACTCAAAAAGTTCTTCAAAAGAGATAAAAGATTTGCAAGAAAATTCCGTAACACAAGATTTGATAAAGGTGATTCAAGAAAGAGAGATTACAAGAAAGATCCCATCACTTGCTACAATTGCAAGAAAATGGGACACATCAAGCCGAAGTGTCCTCTTCTCAAAAAGGATCCAAAGAAGAAAAAGAGGGCCATGAAAGCTATAACTTGAGATGACACGAATTCAAACGAGTCAAGCGAAAGTTCTAGCGATGAGGAAGTTGCAAATTTTTGCTTGATGGATAGCATAGATGAGGAGGTAAATTCTCACCCCAATTCAAACTTACTTGAATCTTGTAATGAATCTAGTACTTATGAGTCCATGTCATCTTATGAAAAACTTAAAAATGAATTATATAACTGGCATAAAAAATTCTTGAAATTAGAAAAGAAAAATATAAATTTGAAAAAGAAAAATGAGAAACTCACTAAGAAAATTGAAAATCAATCCATAGTTTTGAACGATCTAAAGGACTCCTTTTCAAATAATGAAAAAGATCATGATTTGCAAGTTGAAACGTTGGAAAGAAAAAAATTTATTTATAAAGTTAAATTTGACAAAGTCACAAAAATTTCTGAAAATGAGATTTCTCAATTAAAAAAGAAAAACGAATTATTAAGAAAAGAACTTAAGACTTTAAAAGTAAAGGATCTTGAAAATGATATCTCATGTGATTTGAGGAAAAAAGTAGATGACTACTCCAAAATTATTTACAAATTTACAAATGGAAAGGAAAACTTTGAAAGACTTTTAGGAGCTCAAAGAATGTCGTTAAATAAAGAAAGCATTGGTTACAATGGAGAAACAAGTTACAAGAAAATATTGAAAAGCTCTTTCGTAAAAGAATCCAAAGATTTTCAAGCCTCATCTTTAAGAAACTTTTATGAACACACAATTTGTTTCCTATGTAAGAAAAATAAACATATTAAATTTGATTGTCCAATGAAAAGAAAGAATGGTATCACAAAATTGGTGTGAAAAATTAAAGACACTAATCCTAAAGGACCCAAAAAGATTTGGGTACCCAAGAAAATCACTTAATTTGTTTTGTAGGTATGCTTGAAGTCCACAGCATCTAAAGAAAAATAGTACATGGATAGTGGATGTTCAAGGCACATGATAGGAGACAAATCAAAATTCTTGAGCTTAAAACTTAAAGATGGAGGCTATGTGACCTTTAGAGATAATGGTAATGGCAAGATCATCAGCGAAGGCAAAGTTGGTAAAGAATCTTCCCTTCATATTGATAATGTCTTACTTGTTGATGGTCTAAAGCATTATCTCCTAAGCATTAGTCAATTATATGATAAATGATATTGTGTTACATTCAAGCATGATACTTGTATTGTTAAAGATAAGAATGTTCATAAAGTTTTATTTGTTGCAAATCGATTTGAAAATGTGTATCCATAAATTTTGATAAACTAGATTCTTAAAATGTCAAATGCTTTTTGGCACAAAATGAAACAAGTTGGTTATGGTATAGGAGGCTAGGTCATGCTAGCATGGATCTCCTATCTAAACTTATCAAGAAAGATTTGATGAAAGGCTTGCCCAAAACCAAATTCATTAAGGACAAAATTTGTGATGTTTGCCAATTTGGTAAGTAAGCCAAAACAGGTTTCAAAAAGAAACGAGAAATTTCTGCAAATAGACCACTATAATTACTTCATCTTGACTTATTTAGTCCCATGAATATTCAAAGTCTTAGCGAAAAAGTAAACGATTTTGTAATAGTTGATGATTTTTCAAGGTATACTTCGGTTTTATTTTTTGCATCAAAAGATGACGTACAGTTTGTATTTGCTAAATTTTGTAGAAAATTTCAAAATGCAAAGGGCTATTCAATCTTAAACATCCGTAGTGATAGATGAGGAGAATTTAAAAACAAAGAGGTTGAAAATTTTTGTGATCAAAATGGTATTTCCCATAAATTTTTGGCTCCTCGAACTCCTCAACAAAACAGGATTGTAGAAAGAAAAATCGTTCATTACAAGAGATGGCTCGAACTATGTTAAATGAGCACAAGTTGCCTAAGTACTTTTGGGCCGAAGCGGTCAATATTGCTTGTTATGTAATGAATCGAGCTTATATAAGATTTCATCTTAACAAAACTCCTTATGAACTATGGAATGGAAAAAAATCCAACATTTCCTATTTTCATGTTTTTGGGTTCAAATGCTTTATATTAAATGAAAAAGATGTTTTAGGCAAATTTGATTCCAAATCGGATGAAGGTATATTTCTTGGTTTTGCAGTTAATAGCAAAGCTTATAGAATTTATAACAAAAGAACGATGTCTCTAGTTGAATCTATTCATGTTAGATTTGATGAAATCCTTTCTCTTCCAAGATTTCTAATGATGATGATATAGAAATCAACAAAGAATTAGAGAATTTGCAAATCAACGATGATAAAGGAAAAAGTATCGAAGTTCATATTAATGATCAAGAGGAACATGAAGAGTTGCCAAAAGAATGAAAGACTGTAAAAGATCACCCACTGGATCAAATTATTGGTGAACCATCAAAAGGGGTAACTACTCGATCCTCTTACAAAAATATTAGTAATCATCTTGCATTTTTATCTCAAGATATCTCAAGAAGAACCAAAGAATATAAATGATGCACTATAAGATAATTCATGGACAATGGTTATGCAAGAGGAACTTAACCAATTTAAAAGAAATGAAGTATGAAATTTAGTTCTAAGACCTAGAAATCATACCATAATAGGAACCAAATGGATTTATAAAAATAAAAAGGATGAAAATGGCATAGTTGTCCGTAACAAGGCTAGGCTAGTGGTTCAAGGATATAATCAAGAGGAAGGAATAGAATTTGATGAGACCTATGCACCCATAGCTAAGATAGAAGCCATACGCATGTTGCTTGCATATGCATCACATAAGAATTTTAAACTATATCAAATGGATGTAAAAAGTGCATTCTTAAATCGCTCTATCAATGAAGAAGTCTATGTTGAACAATCGCTGGATTTTGAAAACTATCATTATCCCAATCATGTTTTCAAATTATCCAAAGCATTGTATGGTTTAAAACAATCTCCTAGAACTTGGTATGAAAGACTAAGTGGTTTCCTACTAGAAAATGGCTTTGTAAGAGGCAAAATTGACATAGCACTTTTCATAAAAACAAATCATGAAGATATGCTTATCATTCAAATATATGTTGATGATATTATATTCGGTGCTGCTAACGAAAGCTTGTGTGAGGAATTCTCATTGTGTATGCAAAAGGAATTTAAAATGAGCATGATGGGTGAACTCACATTCTTCCTCGGACTTCAAATCAAACAAGCCAAAAATGGAACGTTTGTATGCCAATCGAAGTACATACGAGACTTGCTCAAACGGTTCAACGTGGAAGAGGAAAATTTTTTGGGAACACCCATGAGTCCATTAACAAAGCTGGACATCGATGAACAAGAAAAACCGGTAGATACTAAGCTCTATCGAGGTATGATATGTAGTCTTTTATACTTAACTGCTAGTAGACCGGATATTATGTTTAGTGTGTGTCTGTGCGCTAGATTTCAACCATGTCCTAAAGAATCACACCTAATTGCGGTTAAAAGAATATTGAGATATTTAATCGGTACAATAGACATAGGGTTATGGTATCCAAAATTCACTTCCTTTGAAATGGTTAGTTATTCCGATGCGGAATTTGCCGGGTGCAAAATAGATCGCAAAAGTACAAGTGGTACTTGTCATTTCCTAGGAAAGTCACTTGTCTCTTAGTACTCGAAGAAACAAAATTCCGTAGCCTTATCAATTGCCGAGGCCAAATATGTGCCCGCAGGTAGTTGTTGTGCCCAAGTCTTATACATGAAACAACAACTTAAAGATTTTAAATTGAGCTATGATATTGTGCCTATAAAATGTGATAATACAAGTACAATTAATATTTCTAAGAATCCAATATTGCACTCACGAACAAAACACATCAAGATATGACATCATTTTCTTCGTGATCATGTACAAAAGGGAGATATTCATCTAGAATTTGTTTGCACAAATAATCAATGGACCGATATTTTTACTAAACCACTAAATGAGGATCGTTTTATCTTAATAAGAAGAAAATTGGGACTATTGCATAATAGAGAAGTTGTGTGAGCTTACACAAGAAAAGGTGAGAAAAGTTTATTTTTGAACAAAGTCCATTCTGTCAAAAATCTCTTCAGTCAACTGACCTTAGTACCTCAGGTGACTGAAATACTTACTGGAAATCCCAAAAAGTCTTAAAGGCTTCATCCAGTAGACTGACCAAAGATTTCAGGCGACTAAATAACTTAATGGAATTTCAAATCACATTATGGCCAACTTCAGTCGACTGAATAGCCATTCCAGTCGACTGAACTGTCGGGTTTTAAAAACCCTACGGCGCTGAAACAGTTTCAAAACTGTTCTTCTCTTTCTCTCTTCTCTCTCGGTTCTCTCCATATCTCTCCTCCCACAACCTCTCTTCTATAAACCTACATCTCTACCACTCCATATCACTCCTACATCTTCTCTCCTTCACCAAATCCTTCTAAATCTCACAATGCCGCCAAGAACCAAGGGAGGAAAAGGCAAAGGGGTTGCCGGTTCAACATCATCGGCTCCAACCAAAAATCTTTTCTCCTCATCTAGGGCTAAGGATCTCTTTACGAATCATCTTTCCTCCATCGATCTAATTTTTGGTAAGCTTTTTGACATGGAATTCATGCATCGCTATCTTCTGAACATATGTCATCTCTTTTCTAATATGGGTTGGGCTCCCTTCTTGTTTTATCAACCTACGGGTATTTTCTCTCCCCATGTTGGTTTATTCTATGCTAATCTCACCCAAGAACTCAAACCTAACCCTAATGATTGACATATTTATTTTTCTACATACCTTTTTGGGAAAACATATCAATTCTCCGACAAAGTCATTGCTAATCTTTTTGGGATGGGTCGTGGCGATTTAACTTGTCTTCGACCATCATCCAATTGGATTATGGAGCAAGAGTTTACTCCTCAAGCATTTTTACCCATGGTCGTCAATGGACGGCTAACAAACATTGTTCTCACACCAAAATATGCTACCCTTAAACTAGAAGCCAAACTCATCCATCTCATTATTACCTACAATATTCTTCCCCGTAGTGGCTCTCGTAATTATATCTCATACCTCGACTGCTTCATTATGTGGTGTATCTACACCGGGAGGCGCCATGATCTTTCCACTCTTATATATACTTGGAATCTTTCCCGCGAAAGCACCACGCGCCACACTCTCCCATATGGTGCTCATCTTACACGTCTCTTTGAGTCTTTTGGCTTCTCTCCTTCACCATCGATCTTCAATCCTCTTAAACCCACAGACTTCTTCAATGACAAATCTCTTCGACTTATGGGAAATCGATTTGACAATGGCGCTTGGATTCCCAAAAGTGGTCGAGAAACATCCCCTGTGGATGTAGATGATGAGGATGAAGAGCAAGCTTCTGATCAAGCCGATACTCCCTTTCATACCTCTCCTCCGTCTCCTACCTCTACTCCTACTGTTGATCCTTCACTAGATCCCTCCACCAAAATTTCTCAAACGCTTCGTAAAATCCTTCACCAAAGAAATCAAAGGGGAAATCAAGAAAGTCCACACTCGCCTCACTCAAATCCAAAACGTATGCACGTCAGTTCAAAATCGCCTTACTCGCATTGAAGATGCTCTAGGGGTTCCACCATATTTTGCTTCTTCACCTAATGAGGACACCGGTGGTGATGATGGAGGTGATGACGAGGCCGCCGATACCGAGGATGCCGACGATGACGATTTGTTCGGGTCCCTCGCTTTTTGATCATGACAAAAAGGGGGAGAAGCAATGGAAGCAAAATGGATGTTTACCTTTTTAATTTGCTTATCTTTTTGAAAAATGGATGTACTTATTGCAAACTTTCTTGAAAAGTGAATGTATTCCTTTTTGACTTATATGTATATTTTGGATGTTCAATAATTGAATGTATCTTTTTAAATATATATGCACATCCTGGATAGTTGAACTTTAATGCATGACTCATCATATTAAATGGATAAATGTGAATGATATATCGTTATCATTGATTCTTGAACATATATATGAAATGCTTACTTTGCTCCTAAAAATGAAATCATAATGTTAAGTCTTCAAAATATGCTATTGTGAGAGGGAGTCATTAAAACTCTCATACATATTTATTCACTCATGCTTATTATGAGGGAGAGCATTATATAACTTTTCTACATCTTTTTGCTCCTTGTTTTGTCATCATCAAAAAGGGAGAGATTGTTGGCCTAACAAGACTTCAATGACCATTTTGATGATAACAAACTAAAATATCTAATTATGCAAATTGAGATCATTTACAGGAAACACATGTTAAGCATAATTAAAGATACAAAGTCAAAGCCATGAAGCATATTCAAGTCAAATACTTCGATAACAAGTTCTTGGAACAATGCAAAAGACGAAGGATTGATGACTTAGCTTAAGGATTTCATCATCATCATTGGCTTGAACACATTCTAGAATTTTTTTATAAAAGTAAAGTTGAACCCGTCTGGACCTGGGGCTTTCCCTCCTACATAGTTAACCACAGCTGAAGCAATCTCCTCTTCTGAGAAAGGGGCTTCCAGACTTGCAGCCACCTCTGAATTCAGTTCCGTGCCAATGTTGCCCTCGATGGAAGGTCTATGGCTCTTAGTTTCTTTAAAGAGGTTAGAGAAGAATCTTACAACCTCAGCTTTTACTTCTTCTGGCTTACTAACAATGGCTTCATCACCATTAAGCTGGGAAATGAAGTTTCGAAGGTACCTTTCTTTACAGCCAAGTGAAAAATCCTGGTGTTCATATCACCCTCTCTAAGCCAATTTATTCTGGCTTTTTGGCGCTAGATTGATTCTTCACTAGCCTGCTCCTCCTAGAGACTCTTTCTCATCTCACTTCTTAGCTTCCTTTCGGCCTCTGTAAGGGCAGATGTTTCATTTAGGATTTCTAGTCTTGCAAGTTCAGAAGATATGTGACTCAATTTTTCCTTATGATCTTGGTCCCTGGAGCTTCTCCAGAGCCTGATACTCTGCGTAATATCTCTCATCTTTAACATAATGATATGTCATGCCCAGCCTTCATACGAATTCTTTTCCTAAGCTTCCCTGATTGCTTTGCACGTAGAAGGTTTAGATAGCCAAACATCAAAGAATCTGAAGGTAGATGGGCCCCAGTCTAGCCCATCTGGCCCTAGAAGGATCAGATTGGTCGGATAGTAGCCGAGGTAGCCCCCATTGTTTCCACCCAAATCTGGCATGAAGTTCCTTGGATACTAGAAACCTATCCAGCGTGCTATGCCTGACTTCCTCCTACAAATTTATCTATGTGTAGCTTCTCCCGATCATGGGAAGATCCATGACCTCCATATCCTCTGTGAACTCCGTGAAGATTTTCATACCTCTAGATTCTCTAAAGCCTCCCTCCCTTTCGTTCACCTTAAGCACCTCATTAAAGTCTCCGCCTAAGCACCAAAGGTCTGGGGAGCCTTGTTTAAGAATTCTGATTTCTTCCCACATCAGCTTTCTATCTATTTCATCATTTGGGCCATAGATATTGGCTATAACACAGGGAATGTCCCCATGCAGGTTACCAAACATTAGGATGTAGTGCCTGCTGTTCATGCTTTTCTAAAGCTGGAAGGACTTCTTCTCCCAAATACTAAGCAAGCCACCCGAAGCTCCTTCAGTTGCAACTTCGATCCACTCAAAGTCGTCACTACCTCCCTATAGTGAGGTCAGGTCCTTTGGATCCCAGGGCTTGCTTTTTGTTTCTTGTAGTAACAAAAAATTGACTTCGTGAGCTTGAGAAGTTTTTTTCACCGTTCTGCATCTTTGAGGTTTTTCAGACCCCCTGATATTCCAAGAAAGAAATTTAATACACATTAAAAATGTGAATTCACCCTTTTGAGAAGCCATCAACTTACTTCTGTACAATCTCAGCTTCATTGTGGTTTTTCCACTCTTTTAGGCCCATGTCCGAGAGCATTTCGAGCATCTCTTCCTCCATCCCCTTAAAGTTAATTCCCAGATTCTTGCCCATGTCAATGACCTCCCCTGCTTTCATCAATATCAGCTTATTCCTATGTTGGATATCACCTGTGGAAACTGAGTTTTGAGATAGGCCTTTAAAAGGCTTTGTCCTCTGGCTCTCATGGTGTTTCCTACGCCTTATCATGGCTTTTATGGGACAACCTAATTCTAAAAAGGTCCTTCTTCCCTTGGGTTTCTTAATATTATGCTTTAGCCTTCTCCCCGTCAGTTCCTCAGTTTGTAAAACTTCAGTCTCCTAAGGGTTCAATCCAAAATTTGATGAATTTGCAGAATTTCGTGGGCTAAAACCTTGACCCTCCTGGATGTTGGTCTGTGGGTCTTTGGACCCAACAATATTAAAATTTCCTGAGGCCCAAATATTTTTGGGCTCTCCCAAACCTAGAGAAGTTCTTGATAGGTTCTTATCCTTCTTTCCCAAGCCCACACTCCAGCTTTGGGATTGCTTATTAGCTGGGATGTCCTCATGTTTTCCACTACCCGAGAGGTTTGCAGCCTTACCTGGGGGGATACAGCTGTGCAGAGGTATCTTGGATGAATTAGAGTGCTTCTTGAAAAAGTTCTATAACCTTGGGACTTCCCCTTTCATGCTAACACTGTCCCCGCTCTGTTTTTTTTTTACGAAGGTTGACTTTAAATCATCTTTGTTCATCTCACTTTCAAATTGTGTTTCTTCGACAAATGTGATTAAATCTACGTCATCATCTTCAACCTCCCTACTGGGTTTCTGAGGGTTTTCCCTAAGTTTAAAGCTGCTACAATTCTCATGGTGACTTAAATCAGTGCTCTTATCTTATTCATCAGGATCAGATTTTACTCTCTCCTTTTGGGGATTACCTGCTATTGTTGGGTTCTTCGCCAATGGCCAGCTAAGGAATGGTATTTCTACTACTCTAACTTCATAAAGGAACTTCCCCACCTGAAGATTACACCAGATGTCAATGGTCTTTACTTCCTCAGTCTGGATAAAGATCTTGCCTCTTTCCAAGTCCTTTCTTTTGGCCGTGCTTGTTTCAACGAAGAGGAATTCTCCATATTGTTCTCCAATCGATCTAAAGGTTGCTTCAGTCCATGCATTTTGAGGCACACCTTCTACACTCACCCAAACTCTTCTAATATTGTTGGTTTCCTTGTAGTGCCAATCGTACAAAGCTTCGAACCATGTATCTAACTAATCCCTGCCCCCCTCACAATAAGCTTGTTTATCTATTTCTGATACAAATTGAATCAAGACTTTCTTACCTCCCATTGGGATGATTGATATATCGTAGATTTGTTTACTCCTCATTGCTTCTTCAATGGACTGGACTGATTGCTAGCTCTTGGCTATTCCAACTTTGCAGCTTCTCAACTAGGAGTAATCAACTACCCCTATTGCTTTCTTGGTTGACAGTAAGTTTTTTGTGGCTTGAACCTTGGGAAGTTATGCGCTTTCTACGTGGGTATAAGTTCTAGTATCTCTCAAGGCTGCATTTGAAATTTTGTGCTTTGTTGGTCTTTGCATAGCTTCGGTGCCCTTGCATTGAAAGTAGTGTCCTTTCTTCTGTTTGGTCCTTATATGGCTTCGTCGACCCGCAGCTTGTAGCTACCCAGCCAAACTCCATTGTACTTATTGATGGCTCTCTTTACAACAGCTTGGTTCTCGAACCTCAGAAAACCAAACCTTGTGTGTGTCTTCTTCCTCCATTTGTTTGGGATGAAGATATCATTAACCAAGCCACATTTACTGAAAATCCCCTTCAGCATCATCCAAAAATATCCTTATGGAGATTATCAACGAAAATGGTGCATGTTGATCCTTCTACTTTGTAGCCAGAGCCATGGTCTCCATCCAGAAGTTTACCTTCAGCTCCTCCAATTTCTCATCTACCCACCATTTAGTTAGCAGGAAACGAAGGGAAGAAAGCTTAAACTTACCAAATCCCTAGTTAATAATGGGAATAATATTATCAGGCATTGAGGCGAAGGAGCTCAATAGCGTTGGTGGGGGATCTGGTGGTGATTCGGTGCATTTGGTATCTAGCCATATATGCTTACATTTTTACTTACTCATTTTGTTGAACACCTTGTTTGCCCTCCAAGACTTGAAGTTGAATCTTTAATCCCCCCTTTTCTCCACCACAGATTGAAAACCCTCAGATTCAAGATGTCGATCCCACGTCCCTCGACGACTTTCTCCACCAAACACCCCTTTGGAAAATTTTTAGTGACCAATGATCACCATTCACAAGATTTTTCTGCTGCAACCAAGATCTTCAGAGCCATGATTCAGAATAGATCATCTTTAGTATACGGGAAGCTAGGGCTTAAATGTCCGATGTGATGGTCAAGACTGTTAGTGATTGTGGTTGTCGATGGTGATCGTCAATGGTGGTTATTATTGCCGGTGGTCGTCGACGGTGGTCTAACGGCAAAACAGCGAGGCAGCAATTTTTTTATGCGACCATCTATTACACTCCTCACTAACGTGGGATTCAATATCGATCTCCCTTTCTCCTTCATAGCTGTCCATGACAGCAAACGAATAGAGAAGAGAAAACTTGTGTTCAGTCATTCACTCACAAAACCCTAGAATAACATCAACTCACAAAACCCTAGAACAACAACAACATCAACATCAACAATTTCTGATACCTCATGGGACCCATTTTATGACACCAAAAAATTTCTAGGTATGGGAAGTGGGTCAGGTTTTCAATGTTAGACAAGTTGCCATGTTCAATTGCTCATCCTTGTCCCAGTCAGTGTTAACAATACCTAAGAAAGGGCATACCAAGTTGCTCTTTTATATATTTAAATTTTTATAAAACTAAAAATTCTCATTATAAAAATAGATTATTAATTAATTTAATAATTAAAACTATTTTCATCTCTCCATCTTTATATATTCATTTGTGAAATAAGGAAACAAAACAACATGAAAAGTAAAAAGACATGATACTGAAAACATAAGTGCCTAATATATAAAGTGAGACTTGGTAAATTCTTAGAATTATTTAGAATATCGTTTCTTAATTAATTTTTTGATTAGAAGTTTTTACAAACTCCTCAACTTTTATACTCATTTCTCCAACAATGGTAAAATAAGATAAAAAATAGACAAAGAGCATAACGAGTGAAGACATGAGAAAGAGAGAGAAGATATGTGACGAATATACAAAATTAGACATGTCAAATTCTTAGTGTAATATAATAATAATAATAATAATAATAATAATAATAATAATATAGATATTATTTTTAAAATCCTAATATTTTAGAGTCCTAATATTTTTAAAATCCTAATATAGATATTATTCTTAAGTCATAATATTTTTTAGAGTTCTAATATTTTAGAAATTTGTTTATTTTGGTAATAGAATTGCTTAACCTAGCTATATAAATCCCTACATAGGGATTTCGGTGGCTTAAAACAAAAGTGCGCAGAGGCTGTGCGGCGCAATAGGGTTAGCTCCGAGTGGAAATTTTTTTTGGCAAAGAAGAATATTTTGTGTTTCTCATATCGATCAAATAGTAAACCAAGCCCGATCGTTGCAAAACTCTAAATGTATATTTTTTGCACGTAGTTCTTATTAATCATCGACATCGATCGTTGATAGGTAAGATCTAATGTCCTGTTTGATTTATTAAGTAACTTTTTAATCGTAAAACTAGTTTATTCTTATATTTATGGACGCATAAAAGTTAATCTTGAGTTTATTTTAATTCAATGATAATATTATATAGAACAGATAATAAAAAGTAAGTCTAAATAATTATTGTAATAAATTTTAATTAATTATTATTTCAAATATTGATATAGAATGGGTGTAAAAGAAAAAAAAAAAAAAGAAAGAAGGTGAAGCCGAAGTCCATGTGAGTTGCAATCGATGCTTCTCATGGTTTGGAGCCAAACAGTGTTGGTAATATACTTATGTGTATCTATATATATTTATATAGAATTTTAAGATGTTGATTTTAATGTTGGAAAAAAAAAAACTCGTTGTGCATGGACTTTATCACAGAAGGCTATATAAATATTATATTTATAATAGAATAAGATCAAACAATAAGTTGGGAGTTGAGCAACGAAGATAAAATAAAATAAAGAATTTTTATATATTCGTCTTTGTTCTTAAATTATTGTTAATTCGATAATAGGTTGAATTGTAATAAGATTGACGAGTGTGTGAAAGAAGTATTCAAGGAGGATTTGTTAGGAGGTAAGTAGCCTTTTACCATTGATAGTATTTTTAATTCTTAAAATTGTTTTGAATATCTCTATTGAAAAAAAAAAGAATCTTTGAAATATAACCGTTTTTATTGGAGAAATTTTTTTATATTATTTTTTACTCATTTCTAAAGAAAAAAACAGATCAAGTATGAAATTCTAAATATATTTTAAGATATTCAAAAATATTTTTAGAAAAGATTATTATGATCTCATTTGATTAATTTTGAATATGAATCTTATCTGACTATGATCTGGACCCTAGCCAATGGAGTTTAAATAGTGGCACAGAAACTAGTTTCTTCTATGGTTTCACCACCTACCTATGTGTGATTCTGGGTCTTGTCACAAGCTAATGTAGCCATAGTCGTTTAAGACTTGAGTTATACGAATCGAATTATCGGACTATCGAATCATTGAATATCGAACTCTTTTGCATTTACTCATTGAAATGCTTTGTTGTTCTGTTGAAAAAAAAAACATGAAGCTGTTTTAATTCTAATGATTTTCTTGTAACTAAACTTGTCTTCCGCTGATCGAATATTAGGGGGAAAAAAAGAAATAACTTTTGTTTTTCCTATATTTTTTTACATACTTGATCTAGCTAACAATGGTAGCAGATGATTTGCTGAGTTGTTGAACTTTGGTGTTTTTTACTTTTTTTTACAGATCCTGAAGAGTAGAGCTACGCGAGATTTTTGGGAGAGTGTTGAGAGTATGATTATTCTATTTTATTTATCTGGATATGGAATATGTAACAGGTTTTAAATAGAATTGTTTGAGTTTCTTTTGGATATGGACTTAGATTATATATATA
>JAULJZ010018677.1:0-15883 GCA_032270985.1 Heliamphora pulchella
GTGTGATCGAGTTGATTCTATGCTATGTGATTGCATATCTTGCTTTATTTTATTATAGTCTGTTTCTATTGAGTTTCGGCTCACGTTGTGGGATTTTAAAACTTTTTTCAGGTGACTGTGATCCTGAAAGATCGATGGTCTTGAGGAGTCGTTGAGGCGAAAAACTTTTCATAATTTTTTATTTAATTATGGGATCATGTACTGTTACATGTATTGCCTGTTCTTGGAAGAATATTTTGTAAGCCTTGAGGCGATATATTATGTATGTATGGAATGTATGTTTTATTTTGAGAAGAATCTTGGATTTTGGGGTGTAACAACTTGGTATCAGAGGTCTGGGTTTGAATACCTAAGAGCCGTGGAAAGAGGGTGCATCATCTTGTGAAGCTGATTGCGTGTGCTTGATTGTATGTGTTTAGAAGTTTTGATAACATGAATACGATAGCTTGTTGAGCATGAAAATTTTGTGTATATATGAGCATGGGGGTTGAACCTTAAGATTGATTAATCTTGCCTTCGGGCGTTTGGATTAACAAACTTGGAAGCCAAGTTAGAAACGTGTTTGGCTGACGTGTTTTCTAGCAAGGAATCTAACTAGGTTATCTAAATTGACGCGTCACACTTTTCGATTCTCCTCGGTACGTGAGATGCGTTTACATGATCTTAAATAGCTGTGTTAGCATGATTATGTGTTTTATGTTAGTAATAACATGATGAATGAAAGCTTATGTTGTTATGTTACTTTCGTATAGAAGTTATGTCCGTGCGAAGAGGACGAGGCTGTGGTCGAGGCCGTGGCCATGGTTTAGGCTGAGGAGATGTGCCAATACCTAATGTTGGGGATGCTAATGCTCTCCAAGGACCTATAGATGCGATAGACTTGCTGCATGGATGGTAGGCTCCATCCGTTAGCTAGCCGAGGCTGCTAGGTGGAGGAAGAGAGTACCCGAGCCAAGAGCGACTGTCGCAATGCGCGAGTTTCGATGCCTTGACCCTCCTACCTTTATCAGGGATCCCAATCCCAAGGTAGCCATAGAATGGTTAGAGCTTGTGACCAAAATTCTGGATACACTACAGATAATTGAGGATTATCTAAGAGTTGCATTCGCTGCATTCCAGCTGAGAGGGGATGCCCATGAGTGGTGGAAGTTTTTCAGAACTACAGTGGGAGGTACTTGGGATGCTTTTACAAATGTATTTTTGGAGAAGTACTTTCCTAAGTCCTCAAGAGATCTTTACCGTGAGGAGTTTCTTTCCCTTACCCAGGGGTGATGGTCGAGGTTCAGTACGAGGTAGAGTTTACCAGTTTGTCCTGATTTGCACACAAAATTGTGGCTACAGATAAGTTGCGAATAAAGAGGTTTGAAAGGGTTTGAGGCCCATGATCTGAGATCGAGTGGCGGCATTTAGGATACACGTCCTTATAAAATTGGTGGAGATGGCCATTACTGTGGAAAATACCATGAATGAGACACGCAAGGCTAGAGAGAGTAGAAACCAGCAGGATGAAGGAGGTGCCCAATTTTAGGGGCGTAGGAACAAGCATCAGAGGTTGTCTGGTCTGAGTTCTCATCCTACGGGATCATATTAGTAGCAGTTTTCTGCACTAGTACCCTCAGTGGCTTCAATGGGAAGGTCGGAGCAGAGAAAGCTCATTTGTTATTGATGGAGACAGCCAGGGCATCGTGTGTCGGAGTGCCCGCAAAAGAAGCAGTTTCAAAGTTCAGAGTCCGTTCAGTCACATAAGAGAGAGCCACCGATTTGTTTTGGATGTGGCCAGTCAAGGCACATTCGTAGGAACTTTCCTCGAGGAAGGAGTGTACAGAGCACGGTAGGTGCACCAGTTGTTCTGCCTGCACAAGGACGATAGATTTATTAGCAGCCTGTGGCTCAGACGCCTAGGATTGCAGATGAGGGTGCCTTAGTACAGTCAGTGCGGCCGTCGACCGTCCAAGACTACGGTGGACAGACTAGAGCACCACAGGGTAGAGTATATGCCCTTACTGATCCCAGTTCTTCTAAGGCGCCGGTCGTGTCTGATGCTGCAGCTACTACATTAGTGATCAGAGGTACTCTCTTAGTGCATAGATCATAGGCTAGTGTTCTTATTGACACGGGAGCATCGCATTCCTTTATTTCATCTGCTTTTGCATCCATTTTGGGGTTGGAGACGAATTCATTGGGTAATACATTGTGCGTAGAGACCTCGATTGGTGGGAATGTGGTGTTGGGTCGAGTTTGTAGATCCTGTGAGTTGGAGGTCGCCGATTGCTGTTTAGAGTTTGATTTCATCATTCTAGACATGATCATGTTTGATATCATCCTAGAGATGGACTGGCTGACCACCTGTCGTGCTTTTATTGATTACGATCGATGAAGGGTATCTATTTGTACGCCAGAGGGTGATTGCTTTTGTTTTGTGGGCGATCGGGACGAGGGTTTGGTGTCCATACCCGGTGTTGTTCAGAACGGAGGGAACCTGGGTTTTCTCTTTTCTGCTCTCATGTTGGATGAGGCAGTTAGGGTTCGAGGGGAGTTTCCCCCTACGATTTGTGACTATCTAGATGTCTTTTCTGATGATCTGTTTGAGTTGCCACCGAGTTGTGAGGTAGAGTTTTCGATCGATCTCGTTTTGGGAGCTGCTCCGATTTCGATGCTATCTTATCATTTTACACCGGGTGAGTTGCGAGAACTCAAGGTACAGCTTCAAGAGTTGCTTGACAATGAATTTGTGCGTTCGAGTATGTCGTCGTGGGGAGCTCTAACTTTATTTGCTAAAAAGAAGGATGAGTCCTTGAGGTTGTGTATTGACTACCGGAAGTTGAATCAAGAAACGGTGAAAAATAAGTATCCTATGCAAGGATTGATGATTTGTTTGATCAACTAAAGGGTTCGAGTTATTTTTCAAAGATTGATTTGAGGTCAGGATATCATCAGTTGAGGATTAGGGACGAGAACATAGCAAAGACAGCCTTTCGGACTCGTTATGGTCACTATGAGTTCTTGGTTATGCCGTTCGATTTAACGAATGCTCCTGCGACATTCATGGGCTTGATAAATCATAACTTTCATCTGTATTTAGACAGTTTTGTGGTTATGTTCGTGAATGGCATTCTTATCTATTCTCCCACGAGGGAGATGCATGAAGAACGCCTGTGTATTGTTCTACAGCTCTCGAGAGAGCATCATCTATATGCGAAGTTTGAAAAGTGTGAGTTTTGATTACCCGAGGTAAGATTTCTTGGACATGCGGTATCGAGAGATGGAGAATAAGTGGATTCTTCGAAGACTGATGCAGTGATGGGTTGGGAACGACGAAAAAATGTATTTGAGATTCACATCTTTTTGGGCTTGGCAGGCTACTACCGGCGATTCGTGAAAGATTTTTCTAGATTTGTTGCATCGATGACACGTTTTACGCAAAAGGAAATCAAGTTCGTTTGGAGCAAGCCCTGTGAGTTAGTATTTCAAGAGTTGAAGAACAGGTTGACTAGTGCACTAGTGTTAGTTATTCCAGAACGAGGTTTGAATTACATAGTGTATTGTGATGCGTCACATGATGGTTTGGGTTGTGTTCAAATGCCGGAAGGTAAGGTTGTGGCTTACGGATCTCAACAGTTTAAGACTCGTGAGAATAATTATCCGACACATGACTTGAAGTTGGCAGCCATGGTCTTTGCCTTGAAGGCATGGCGGTACTATTTTTGTAGTGAGCATTTTGAGGTTTTCTCCAATCACAAGAGTTTGAAATACTTATTTTCATAGAAGAACATGAATCTACGCCAACAACGGTGGATGGAGTTTATGGAAGATTATGACTTCAAACTGCAGTATCATTTGGGGAAGGCCAATGTTGTGGCCGACGCTCGTAGTAGGAGATCTCATGGTTTGTTAGCATCCATTGCCATACGAGATTGTGACATGCTTGGAGAAGTTGGTGAGTTTGATCTATATCTCGAGGAGACAAGAAAGGGTGCGACATTATTTTCTATGGTTTCACGACCAATGTTGGTTGCTCGTGTACTAGAGGCTCAGCAGACAGATCAAGAGGCTCAGATGTTAAGGGATCATATTGCTAGTGAAAAGGACACCACAGGATGGGTTGTGGGCACAGTTCAGAGTTTGAGATTAGCAGGGAAATTATTTATACCAGAGTCGTATCGTGCCGATGTACTACGTAATTTTCATCATTCTCGTCTTGCAATGCACCTTGAAGGCACCAAGATGTACCATGACCTGCGCCGTCAGTTCTAGTGGAAGGGAATGAAGAGAGATATGGTTCGGTTTGTTTCTGGGTGCCTTACTTGTCAGCAGGTAAAGGCAGAACATCATAGACCAGTAGAGTTGTTACAGCCGATAACAATATCCAAATGGAAGTGAGAGGACATCATGATGGACTTCGTATCGAGACTTCCTAGATCGCCTAAGGGCTACGACGCTGTTTGGGTTATAGTCGATAAGCTGATGAAGTCTGCACACTTTCTTTCCATTCGCGTAATAGATTCTGTGGACAAACTGAGTAGACTGTATGCCAGTGAGGTTGTTCGGTTACACGGAGTACCTGTATCAATTATTTCTGATCGAGACTTGCGCTTTACATCGCGCTTTTGGAAAAGTCTTCAAGTGGCTTTAGGGACATGCATGACGTTCAGCACTGCTTTTCATCTGTAGATGGACGGTCAATCCGAGCGGACCATACAGATCTTGGAGGTTATGTTAGAGCGTGTGTGCTCGATTTTCGGCGTTCTTGGGAAGATCACCTACCGCTGGCAGAATTTGTGTATAACAACATTTATCAGTCCAGTATTAGGATGGAACCTTATGAGGCTTTGTATGATAGGCCGTATAGGTCACCGGTATGTTGGACAGATGTGGGAGAGACCGCAGTTTTGGGGCCCGACTTGGTGCAGAAGACAATAGAGAAGATCGCTGTAATTCGCCAATGTTTAGTGATGGCTCAGAGTCGTCAGAAGAGTTATGCTGATCAGAGAAGAAGACCTTTGGAGTTTGACGTGGGGAATCATGTGTTTTTAAAAGTCTCGCCACGCCGAGGTTTGATGAGATTTGGTCGTAGCGGGAAGCTATCAACGCGTTTTATTGGGCCATTCGAGATCCTTGAAAGGATTGGGGAGGTGGCATACCGTCAGGCTTTACCTCCTCAACTGTCGTTTGTGCACCACGTGTTTCATGTTTTCATACTACGGAAGTACGAACCTGACCCATCACATGTGTTGGATTGGGCTGAGTTGCAGGTAGATAAGGATGCTTTTTTTAGGAACGATCGGTGAAGATCCTGGGCATGAAAGAACAAGTGTTGAGAGGGAGGACCATTGCTTATGTTAAGGTTCTGTGGCGTTATCACAGAGTTAAAGAAGCAACGTGGGAACTTGAAGCCAAGATTCGTACCAGATATCTGGGGTTGTTTGCTTCGTGACCCTAGGTCGAATTTCGAGGGTGAAATTCCTTTAAGGGGAGGAGAGTTGTGATACCCGATTCTGTTTTATTTTCATAATGTTTATTCGATGTGTTGATTATTGCTTCATTGTTTTAGAACAGTATATATTATGTGTTTTACGCTTGTTCGAGTTTTGTTATGGTAGGTTTGGTTGGTTTTTTTTTTCTCCGTCGTTCAGTCGACTAAGGTGGGTAATTCAGTCGTCTGAACTGCCCGAGAGTGCTTTCAATCGACTGATGTTGAGGACTCAGTCAACTAACCTGTGTCATTGGGGAATTCTTGATATTCTAGTAGCTTTTTCAGTTGATTGAATGGTGCTCTTTAATCGAATGACTTCCTTTTTTGGGCTGGGCCTATAAATATCAACCTTATGTTAGATATTTTGAGACCTTGTATCTTCTAGACCAAGTTTCTTTCTATTCCTCCACCTTTTCTCTAATTTTTTGGTGGGCCCGGGCTTGGTTTTTGGTGATCGGATAGCGGATTCTTTGTATCCGTGCTGGGGGCTTCGTGTTCATCCAGACGGAATCTCGTTTCAATGAAGTTTGTTTTTTACGGAGTTTGAGGCGTCAAGTTTTTAACTTAACAAGGTAGGATCCTAAACTATCTTATTTTTAAAGGGTGCTACATGCGATTTATATGTGTTTTTTACCATTCGAAAATGCTATAAATGTTGAATTTTGCGTTTAAACCATGTTTGTTCGGGTAAAAAAGTATATTTTGCATATCTTTTGGTTTATTACATGTTAGTGGAAATGTGGATATCCGTGATTTTTAAAAAGGTGATTTGAAAATGGAGGGATTTATGTAAAGTTATGAAACCAAATTTTTAAGAGGTTTGGGGCTAATTCTCAAGGTTGAGTCGCGGTTTTGAATGTTTCGGTTGAAACGGTGAAATCTTTGAAAGATGTTGGTCATTTTTCCTTGATTAAGAACGACATGGCGGAGGGCCATTGAATGTTTTGTACATGATTAATGTATGATTTTAAATGTTTTCGTAGTCAAGCTACGTGTTGATTTTTAATGATTCGATAGATGTGCCGTGATAGTGAGTGTGTATTTGGACCGCCATTGCTTCTCGGTAAAAGTCTAAAAATTTTGCGCAAGTAGGTGCTTCGCTCATTCGGGTTAATCCCCATAAATGAAGTGGTTACCCCAGTGGGAGGCGTGCGTTGTCGTGACTCCGTATAGAACTTGTCATTACTTAGCTAGTCTTTGTATGGCTTGAGTCTAGGGTAATGGGCAAGAGTCAATAGTGGTTACCTTTGTCCTGGGTGTGACAGAGTCAGTACATAGGGATGCTTGTTGGTTGTGCGAACCGAGTGAAAAATAACGTTTTGTTACTGTTTTTCTTTAACTGTTGGACGTTATTTGCATTATATGAAATGCGTGGTTTTAAGGATGAAAAATTGTTTTGAGGCTTGTGTGATCGAGTTGATTCTATGCTATGTGATTGCATATCTTGCTTTATTTTATTATAGTCTGTTTCTATTGAGTTTCAGCTCACATTATGAGATTTTAAAACCTTTTTCAGGTGACTGTGATCACGAGAGATGGTCTTGAGGTGCCGAGGAGGCGAATGACTTTTCAGAGTTTTCTATTTTATTAGGGGATCAAGTACTTTTACATGTATTGCATGTTCTTGGTAGAATGTTTTGTAAGCCTTGAGGCGATATATTATGCATGTAAGGAACGTATGTTTTATTTTGAGAAGAACCCTAGGTTTTAGGGTGTGTCACAAACTGCTTCTTTCTAGATGGTCCCTTTATATCAACTAATTTCTTCGTTGGTGTCCACAATTTAGGCTAGTGTCCAAGGGATGACTTGGAATCTTGGTGTCGACTCATTCTTTGTTGGGGTTGACCCACTTTGGGTTTCCCGGTTGGTGCCTAGGTGTCGACTCATGTTGTGTCTAGTGTCAACACTAGAACCCGGAGTCCAAAGGATCACTTGGTGTTAACTCATGTGCATCTTTGTGTCAACACAAGTTGATTCCCGTCAAGGTGCTGAAGTGTGGACACAAAAGTGCATTGGTGTTGACTCATCATGCTCATCTGGCCTTGACTTGGTGTCGACACAAGTTGTAACTTGTGTCGACTCAACTTAGATCCCGGTCCAATACTGGAGGTGTCGACACAATAGATCATTGATGTCGATGCACTTGTGTTCCTAAAACGTCTTAAGCAAGATTGCTAATGGTGTCAACCCTAAACATCAATGGTGTCGACACACTTGAGTTTATCAAGCGTGCTTTGCATATAGGTGTCGACACAAATTGTTATGTTCTAGAACACTAAGTGTCAACCCATTTAGCGCAATGTGTGAGCACAAATAGCAGAAGGTGTCGACTCATTTGTCATATAGTGTCGACACTAACTTTTAGAAAATAATTAAATAAAATCTTTTAAATCAATTAATTAGAATGTAAATTAATAAAATCTTCAAAATTAATTTAAAGTGCCATTGGATTAACAATCTCACCTTTTTTTATGATGACAACATTTTTTAGAAAATATTTGAAAAGATTTTTGACAAGAGTTCTCCCCTTATCATTATACCTTTAACAGAATATATATGAAGCAAAATGGCATTCAATCATCATATGATACTCAATCAATATTGCAACAACAATCATTAATAGTAGAATTTAAGAAACATGATATCCATACATTTGAAAAATCAACATTCAACAGTTATAGAAAAATTGAAATTTACCATTCGTATACGTAAAAGATTGATCCAAAAACAATTAAGTTTTTCACAACCATTCATTAACCACAAGTATCCACCATATAAACACAATCATAAAATGTTTCCAAACATTCACAGCATTCACAACCAAAACACAACAAAAATGTATGTTTAAGAGTTACAACTTCTCCTTCACAAAAGAAACTTTTTTCTTCTTTGTTTTCACTATTTTCTTCCTTTTCTTCTCAAGTTTCTTCCCCCCTTTTGTCATCTTCAAAAGAGGGGACTTCAATAGTTATCAAATTGCTTTTTCTTCTGTTTCTTATCTTCTGCGGCCTTCTTCCTTTCAACTGCCCTTTCTTTTGCTACCAGCGACCTCTCAGAGGTTTTCTCTTATGGTTCTAGGGCTACAAATGTGGCTACAAGTGCAAGGCCTGCTTCTCATTTTAGTCATGCTTCATTTTCTGCTTTTGTGTCCATGGGTTTGAATTGTTTTGCCTAAGCTTCTTTCACCCATGAAAGGTGTTCATCAACCTTTCTACAATTTTCTTAAACAACTATGATGACTCCTTTGTCATATTCCTTCCTCACCTGTTGTATTATTCGCCAACAATCAAGACAATCTTCGTCATAGTCCTTCCTTCGTCATACTCCTTCGTCACCTGTTGTAGACCAAGCAACGCTTCCCACAAATCTCTGGATTCATTACCATGTTTACTCAAAGAAACAACACTAACATTTACATTATATGAAGATCAAACTCCTACAACTATATAAATTTACACACCCTAGGCCATTCAACTTATCAAAAGTACATCATTCATCCTTACCATTCCATAATTCACCTTTAGGAGTAAAGTTAACATAACCATGTTCATGCTTCAGACTGAAACACAAACAACCTTCTAATCATGATGACAATGATCCAATCTACAAGCTTTTATTCCTATGAAATTCTTAAAGGATGTGTAATCACCACACATCAGAATCATTTCCAAAACTAACCTACTTTCCAACATATCTATAACTTCATTATTAGTCCATTGAATACGTCTCTAACTTGCATAACCATAATCCACCTCTCCTAGATCTCCACCTCCGCTTAGATTTGAACCATCCTCCTCTAATTCAGAACATGCATTCCTCTATTTCCACCTTTTTGGTTTCCCTTCACCAGAAGGTTAAGGCTGACATCTATACCTTAGTACTCTAGTTGAAACCATTGCTGAGGGTTTGGTCAAGCTCAGCACTAAAACAAAGAGCCTAAGAAAAAAGGTAAGGTACGCTTGTGACACAAGACATGATCTTAGTCAGAACATGTCTACAAAAACAGGAGACCGTGGAGCAGGAGGTGAAAAGGGATTCCTACTGGTGGAGTGAGTTGTAGAGGATGGAGAGGCAGATCCTTCCTCTTGGTTTAGATACCATCCACTTGGATGATGTGCATATGTTTAAGAGATGTTTTATCGTATAGGGCATGCTTGGAAAATAGAATTTCTTTCTCCCTAGAAAGACCAATCCCAAAGTGTTTAAACACTTTGGTGAGATGCATTGCATGAGGGAGTGAGGTGTTGGACTTAGTGTAGGACTGGAGCATATCAAAATCAAACAAAAAGCCAAGATCAAGTTTTTGGCCTTCTAATATGCACCACATGACAAACACATGAATGAAGGTTGCATCTTCATATTTTTTAGAATAGGGAAGAAAAATATGGTTCACAAAGTGATGCAACAGATGCATCTCGAGTTTCAAGAGGTTGGCCTCTAGGTGTTTGGTAGGGTCAACAGTCTCAACTTCAAAGATTTTCTTAACAGCATCATGAAATGAAAAGAAGTTCAGGGTCCCCTTATTTTTGTGATAGGGAACATTAAGCTCCACATTAGGGACACCAAGGATCAAGTTTAAGGTCTTGTAATCAAAAATAATTTCCTTGTCATTCACCCAAGTGTTGATTTTCTTGTCGGTAAGGGGGTCGGTTGGTTTCATATGGGAGTAAAAAGGTTTTACAAGAGAGGGATAGTGAGGGTCTTGAATCTTACAAAGATTCATCCACCCAAGAGTGTTAAACCACTCAGAGAAATGCATTCCAGTCAAATCGAAAAAGTCAAAGTTAATGGAATGACCTGAGAGTACCTTTCGGATGGCGAAGAACATGAGGTACAGATTCTTCATTTGGGTCAACTAGAACTTTAGCGATGTGTTGATCACCATCTCTTGTGTCAGCGTCATCACCATCTTCTTCTTATTCTATTTCAAACTGGACCCTTCGTCGGCGTCCTTTCGCTTGCTTCCTTTCCCTATTGTTCAATGTGGCATGTAGGAGTGTCAACTCTAGGGTTTAGGTCGTAGAGAGGGACGATGAGGGAGAGAGGGAGACAAAGAGATGGTTTGAGAAGAGGAACGATGAAGAGCGCGAAATTAAAAAATGGGGAAAATTGCCTATATATATATATATATATATATATATATATATATAGGCACTTTCTTTGTAGGTGTCGGCACTTTTCATGCAACACATGAAGTGTTTAGAAAACAGTTTTTGAGTCGACACTGCGTTAGCATGGTGTCGACACTTTAGGCTCGATGTGTCGACACATTTCACAAGTGAGTCGACACCTTTTTAACGAAAAGCAAGATAACGTATTGTGTCGACACTATATAATTAGGGGTCGACACTTTTCATACTTGTATCGACACTTGTTAATATTGTGTTAACACCTTTCATATAAGAATTCACAGTTTGAAAAGTATCAAAAAGTCATGGTTAGTATGGTATATAATCATCAATTTTGAGCACATAACATATCAAGTTCTCTTCTAAAATAAAAAAATCTTTCTTCATTTAGAGATTTGGTAAATATATCAGCAAGTTGGTGGTATGTGCCTACAAATTCAAGTTCTATATTTCTTTTTTGAATATGATCTCTTATAAAGTGATGTCTGATATCTATGTGCTTTGTTCTAGGGTGTTGAATTGGGTTCTTGGATCTATTTATGGCACTAATGGTGTCACACTTAATGGGAATGTGATCTAAGCATATACCATAATTTTCTAGTTGTTGGTTCATCCAAAGAACTTGTGTACAACAGCTTCCAACTGCAATGTACTCAGCCTCAGCTATAGATAAGAAAATTAAATTTTGTTTCTTGCTAAACCATGATATGAGCGAGTGCCCTAGGAATTGACATGTTTTACTAGTACTTTTTTTTATCTATTTTGCAACCGACAAAGTCCGCATCAGAATAACCAAATAATTCAAATGTTATTCCTCTAGGATATAATAATCCTAAGTTTTGTGCACCTGAGATGTATTTAAAAATGCGTTTAACAACAGTCGCATGAGATTTCTTAGGACTAACTTGAAATCTAGCACACATGCATACACTGAACATTATATCAAGTATACTAGTAGTTAAGTAAAGTAGAGAGCCAATCATACCTTGATATCTTTTTTCTTCTACTGCCTTACCATTTTCATCTTTGTCTAGCTTTGTTGAAGGGCACATGAAAGTTTCCATAGGTTTTGCATTGAGTATGTCAAACCTCTTCAACAAGTCTCTGGTATACTTTGACTGATTTATGAATATTCTTCATTGAGTTTGTTTGATTTGAAGTTCAAGGAAGTAATTGAGCTTACTCATCTTACTCATTCAAATTCTCCACGCATGCACTTAGTAAAGTCCTTGTAGAGAATCTCATTAGTTGAGCAAAAAATATTGTCATCGACATAAATTTGTACTAATAATGGAGTGATCCTTAGGTCTTAGGACTAAAGTCAAAATTTTGTTTCTTTCAAATTAGTTTAGCTCTCTTACATAGCCATGATTCAAAAATCATCATTTTCAGCTTGCTCAAAATATTTTGATTCAATATAGGAAAAAAATGTTAAATTTCCATAAATAATATGTAAAGAAGATCTAGTCTTTATACCTTGAGCTGGGTCACCAATGATAAAATCTTTTGGATGACCATGAGCATACCTCAATTCCTTAGGAAGGTCAAAATTTCTCTGGTTTGAAGGTCTTGCAGCCTGTTATACTGCATTTTGCTGCACATTTATGTGTTCCTCTTGATTTGGCTCTTCTTGGACCTTAATGAAGATATCTTCAATACCTTTTTTTATGTCAACAAGGTTATCTTTACAAAATTCCTTAGAAGAACCGAGGTTAGTGTCATCAAACACAACTTGTATAGACTCTTCAATAATTAGGGTCCTTTCGTTGAAGATTCTACAGGCTTTACTAGATATAGAATATCCTAAGAAAATACTCTCATCAGATTTTGCATCGAACTTGCCCAAAAGTTCATTATTGTTGTTTAAAAAAAATATTTGCATCCAAAAGCGCGAAAATAACTAATGTTGGGTTTTCTTCCATTCCATAGCTCATATGGAGTTTTCTTAAGAGAAGCTCGAATCATGGCTCTGTTCATAATGTAACAAACTGTGTTAATAGCCTCGATCCAAAATTATCTTGATAGATTGTTTTCACAAAGTATGGTTCTAGCTATATCTTTAAGGGCCATATTCTTCTTCTCAAAAACACCATTTTATTGAGAGGTTCTAGTAGTAGAGAAGTTATTGTCTATACCACTTTCATCACAAAATTTTTCAAAATTTTTATTTTTAAAATTTTTATTTTTAAATTCCCTACCATGATCACTTTTGATACTTGTGATTTGAAAAAAAAATTTTATTTTGAATCCTCTGAGACAGTTTGAAAAAAGAAGTAAAAATTTCATCCTTATAAGTTAAGAATAAAATCCAAGTGTATCTAGAGAAATCATCAACCACAACAAATGCATATCTCTTGCCTCCAAGGCTAAGAGTACTTATTTGACCAAATAAGTCGATATGCAACAGTAATAATGGCTTAGAAGTTGAAATTACCATTTTTTATTGAAAATTTTTTTTAACTTGTTTACCTTGTTGACATGCATCAAAAATTTTATCTTTTTCAAATTTGTGTTGAGGCAAAACCAACCACCAACTCCTTTTTCAAAAGTTTTAAAATCAAATTCATGTGAGCATGTCCAAACCTTTTATGACATAGCCAATTGTTATCACTCAATATAGTTAAACATTTTATGTCATTTTTAACAGATCATTAAGGTTGAAACTGTAATCATTTTCATGCCTATGACCTTAAAAAATAATTAGTTGTACTTTCAATGATGCATATAGTATGATCAAAGACAATTTTGTGACCCTTGTCACAAAGCTAACTTATGCTTAAAAGATTATGTTTTAAACCATTAACAAGCAAAAAATTCTCAATAAGATGAAAAGGAGTTTTACCAATACTACCAACTCCTGTGATTTTGCCCTTGCAATTGTCTCTAAATGTCAAAAATTCATCATCTTTGGGCATGAGAGAGGCAAAAATTGACTTGTCATCTGTCATGTGTCTTGAATAGGCATATCAAGGTACCACATCCCTTCCTTGAATGAGGACTTGAGACTCACCTACAAATAAGATCAAGTTTTGATTTTTGGTACCCAAATTTTCTTGGGTCTATTGGAGTTAATTCCATGTTGGTGTATTCCCTTTGGAATCCAAATCCTTTTAGTAGTTGCAGCATGCATTTTTATATGTGGACAGTGTGTGACAATGTGTTCATGTTCATAGCAATGAAACGAGTAGCATAAAAATAATTTGATGATACTTTAATAAAAATATTACTCAAAATTTTTTTTTTCTCTTTGCTTGGTAGCCTATTCCAGCTCTATCAAAAACATATTTTTTCATACCTAACAGTTTATCTAAGTTAGCTTTTCCTTATGTAAACTTATGCATAACGTTAGTGAGATCTTCTACCATATCATTTAAAGTTTTATTTTCATTTTTTAATGAGGTGATCTGACTAGACAAAGAATGTTTTTCTTCTTTTAAAGATTTTCAATTTCAATTGATGAGAAAATAACCATTTTCTTTAAAATAACATTTTTAGCACCCATTTTTCTTAACTTTTCATGCATATCTTCAAATGCAAGTTGAAGTTTTTCTAAAGAAAAAGAGTCATCAATTACCTCGTTGTCTTTTTTAGCCATGAGGTATAGATTTGTAACTTCACTCTATTTTTTTCATCTTCAGAGTTGCTGTCATTATTTTCACCCCAAGCAGCCAACATTGCTTTCTTGGAACCCTTTTTATAGTGCTTTTTGAGTTTGGGGCATTTGGCCTTCATGTGACCAGGCTTTTTGTAGTTAAAGCAAATAATTTTATCCATTTTGTGGCTGGTGTCACTTTTGAATTTATTACTGGTTTCACCTTTGTGCCACATCTTTCTTGAAATTTTTTTTTCTTGTGAGTGTAATGTGATCTCAAGAGGGGGTGATTTGGATATTTTATAATTTTCTTATGAAATATTTAATTTAAAACATATAATATATTTTCCCTTGATTTTATTTGGATATGAAAAAATTCAATCAAACGTAAATATAAAGAGTTCAAATGATAGAGAAAATAAAATCGAGATTTTTACAAGATTTGGCACACCGGCCTACGTCCTTGCCCAAATAACTAGCTTTGAGGATTTTCTCCAATCTCTACTTATAGGCGGGCATGCCTCTCTTCTTCACAAGGCGGAGAAGCTTTTATACTAAGAGCGCCCGAGCTCTTAAACGTAGGTGACTTCCCTCACTTGAACAAGGCTACAACCAAGCCTCTGTTTGAGCGGAAATAAAAATTTTGAACCGACGCCATGACCGTAAAAAACGACGTGTGCGTTTTTCATGAAAAGCGAGAACAGTATTAATCTTAATAACATTATACCTTTATGAAACTTGTCGAAAAGCTTCAATAAATCCCGAATATGTTGAAGACGACCTTGCAGCCTTCTCACGTATGTCCCGGACGCCCTACGACGATCACGGTGTGTGGGCACCGATTTCGATCGAAGAGTTTTCTTCCTCTTTGGTTTCTTCTCACACTTGTCTCCAAAAAGCAAAAATCAATTTGCCAAAAGAGAGAGGGGGCGGCGGCTTGGTTGGTGTGGATTAGGATTTTAGGTTTTCATTTTATATTAAAAATCACCTTGTGATATATTACTACATATATCAAAGATAATGATAAAAATCTATATTCTCTTTCCTAAAACTAAGGAAGAGATATATATCTTCCATAAAACCAAATCCCCACCCCTAATTCGGGCTGGCCACTTAGGGAGAAATCCCTAGGTGTGCCAAATTTCAAAACCGTCCTCCAATAATTTAATTTAATTCCTAAATGTTCCCGGCGGCAAAACCGGCATTCAAATTAAATTAAATAATAATCGAAACTAAAAAGAAAATTATCCGTGCGTATAATGGGTTACGTGAGGGATCACGAGAAAGTATAAGACTCGGGCTAGCCGTACGAGAAAATCGGATATCCCTAACTCTATCCCCGAGTTATATCCTTTCTCGCACAAATCAGAATGTATTCCACTAAAGGTCCTGACTGAACTGCCGGTCCTAACTCAAATTGTGTCTTGAGTTTCCAATTACCAAATGCACTTAATTCTCCCCACGTTTAAGATATGGATTCCCGATAAATAAATTAGGTTACTGACAACCTGATTTAATTATTCTCTTTTCCTCGCAACCGCGCCGCTTAACCTTTTAATATGCCGGATCCGAAGACTCACTGTACAGGTTTAGCATAATCAAACCTATAAACAAAGCACACGAGGGGGAACTCCTCAACCTAAATCGGACGTGATTTTCGTCAGTTGATTATCAATCATCGGACAAATA
>JAULJZ010018687.1:0-15883 GCA_032270985.1 Heliamphora pulchella
CATGAATTAATAGGTCGAGTTAAGACCTAAAAACTCGGGACGGAAGCGAGATAAAAATAATTAAAAATCAAGTTACGGTTTAAAATTATTTTTATCGAAAAGAGAGACCACGAATTAATAAGTCAAGTTAAGACCAAAAATTCGGGACGAAATGTGGGATAAAAATAATTAAAAGTCAAGTTACGGCTTAAAATTAAATTTATCAGAAAGAGAAATCATGCACAAGAATTTTCTTGAAATATATATATATATATATTAGAATGATTAACACACAAAGATAAAGATTTTCCCGGCGCTCCAGGGCTTGGGATTCCTAATCTTTTACTAGAACGTGCAAAAACCAAAGGATCGTCACTTACACACGAACCTAGGGTTAGGGTGCCTTGTTTTTTAGGGCTTGAAATGGCCGAAGGGTCGTCACTTACACACGAGCCTAGGGTCAGGAAGGCTTGCTTGATTTATCATGGCTTAGAAAGAACCGAAGGGTCGTCACTAGGAAGGTTTGCCTGATTTATCAGGGCTTAGAGAGAACCGAAGGGTCGCCACTTACACACGAACCTAGGGTAGGAAGATTTTCCTAATTTATTAGGGCTTAGAGAGAACCGAAGGGTTGTCACTTACACACGAACCTAGGATCAGGGAGATTTACCTGATTTATCATGGCTTAGAAAGAATCGAAGGGTTGTCACTTACACTTACACATGAACCTAGGGTCAGGAAGATTTACCTAATTTATCAAGGCTTAGAAAAAATTGAAGGGTCGTCACTTACACACAAACCTAGGGTCAGGAAGATTTACCTAATTTATTAGGGCTTAAAAAGAACCGAAGGGTTGTCACTTACAAACGAACCTAGGGTAGGAAGATTTGCCGAATTTATCAAGACTTAGGAAGAACTGAAGGAACACCACTTACACACGAACCTAGGGTTAGAAAGATTTGCCTGATTTATCAGGGCTTAGGAAGAACTGAAGGGTCGCCACTTACACACGAACCTAGGATTTTTATTGCTTTTTGTTATTTGCTGTATACTTTATGTGTCGAATCTGCTCTTTACATATCTTCAATTTGTCTTCTCCTTTCAGGCTGGTCACTACGTCCGTGGCTTTGCAGATTCTGCCTCTGGAGAGGTATTGAAGTGGTATGATGCCCTCCTTGCTCCTAGCCGAGCATACATTGACGCCTCCGATTTTGCTCGCTTCATACCCTTATTGGGTAGGACGAGCAATGAAAAGGTATGGTTGACAGCCTTGGCGGAGCGGTGGTGGGATACCACCAATACCTTCCACTTTACCACTTTTGAGGCCATCTTGACGCCTCTCGATTTTGCTCTCATTACCGGCATCAGAGTTGATGGCGCCCCCATTCCATTCGACCTCACCATTGCTCGTTCTACTAACGTACTAATGTACTTCCTCAGAGCCATCCCTGTGCAGATGGACCACGACTGGGTCCGGTATACAAGGTTCTTCGAGCGGTTCAGACATTTTTAGTGCACCGAACCCTGCCACTACAAGTGGGTCGCCCAAGGCTTTTTGATGTATATATTCGGTACCTCCTTGTTTTCGAACAAGGAGAATACCGTCCATTTGCATTACTTGGGCGCCTTGGCTCATCTTGACCGGGTTGCTTCATTTGACTGGGGAGGAGCAGCTCTTGCTACACTCTACAGCTTCATGCGGACCTTGACCCAATTTCCCCAAGAGCTCAGCATCGGGGGATACTGGAGAGTTTGGGAGGTATGCTTTAGTTTTTGTAGTTTTCCATTTATTTCCGTTCTTTTGTTTATTCATTATTTGCTTGTTGACATGTTTTCTCTGCAGCTGTGGACCTATGAGTCCCTCGGGCTTCATGTCCCGGCGAACTTGGCGGCAAACCCTCTGGTTATTCCCCGTGCAGCCCGGTGGTCCCGAGGGATAATGGAGAAGAAGGATGGGGGAGAGGATATTGATCGGTTCTGGGTTTTGCTTGACCGGCAGACCCCTGACCAGGTATCATTTTACTATGTCCTGTTACGGTTGTTTACTTGTTCACTGCACTGTATTATTTTTGTTCATACTGATCACTGCACATTGATTATCATACTGTACTGTATTCACTGCTTACTACTTTCTGCATTGTACTTGTACTTTGAATTGCTGTAGGTCCACTGGGATGTCTGGAGGGAAGTAGAGGATCGGGCTGGCGCAGACCTGATCCGCAATCGTGAAATTGTTGCGAGGTGTATTTTGCTGGAGGGTCCATTCGGACGGGAGTATTATCTCGGGGAGCGAGTGGTTCGCCAGTCGCTCGGCCTTGATCATTTTCGTATACCGGTGATTCCTCCAGTATGCATGCGTCATACCGAGCTTCTAGACCGAGTCGACTTGCTGCTGGAGACGGTGGGGCCCCCTGTTTCGGAGCTACTTGTGCTGGAGGGGGATTATACTGCCTGGGCTCGGGCCCATTTACTAGGCTCGATAGGACCTTGCCCTGCTGCCCCTGGTGGTAGGAGGGGGGCGAGCGCCGGAGGAAGCTGACGCTAGTGCTGCGGGAGCTACTGCGCTGGAGCTGCTGCTGGTGATGCTATTGGCGATGTTGCTGGCGGGATGCAGAGCCCAAAGATTCCATGGGATGTTCAGACCGTGGCGTACAGCTTCCCTTTTCATCTACCAGTCCCTGTTCCGCCAGCGCCGGAGTTTAGGGCTGACATCAGCTAGGTTAGTCTCCTACCTTTCCTTCAGTCACTTGTTCTTTTTATCTGTCTAGTTTACCTAAACTGTTCCCTTTTACAGGTTGATCAGGCTTGGTTAGACCGTACGATGCTGATGGTCTCCGGCTTGAGGGTACTGGTCCGGCTGATGGATGCCTCGATGCGAGCAGCCGGCATTGCTTTCACGCCAGTAGCCGTTGTGAGTATCTTGCATGCTCTTTTCAATTTTTTTTGTATTTTTTTGTCTTTATTTTGTTTTGGATCTTACTTTTCTCTTGATAGCCTCCAGTTCCAACTACCGGTATAGTGCCGCCAAAGGCTTCGGTTAGGCCTCATGCTCTAGCCCCAGCCCCGATTCGAGGTCGTGGTTCCCGGGCATCTTCTCGGGCTCGTTCCAGAGGATCAATCTCATCTGCTCGGAGCCAGTCCTGAGTTGTCTCTTCCTCTGGCAGTGATGATGGCGATGACTTTGACAGACTCTTCGAGGATGGTAGCTCGGAGGAGGCCGGCCCCACCTCCCGTCGAGTCTGCCCGAGGCACACCTGAGAGAGAGAGCTTCCCCCCCTTTCCTAGTTTTACTTATCTTTTGTTACGTTTATTTTGATGGGCCTACGTGACTTAGTTTGACACATTTATGGGTCTACGTGCCCCTATTTACTCTTTTATTGGGCCTGAGTGCCCCAGTTCTTACTCTGATACATTTTATTACTTTCTGATGCATTTCTGGGCCTTCGTGCCATTTATTACTTCTCATGTTCATCTTGTTGCATATCTTTTCTTTATTTTCCGCTTAAGCTGTCTTGGATGCATGATTCAAATGCCGCAATTTACACAGATCATACAAATTGTAAACTGACCCACACCCGCTATGTTCAAACATGGCGGTTGCCATAATACAACATGGCGGTCGCCGCTTTCAAGGAGACTGACAAGGCGGTTGCTATTTTTAACCTGGCAGTCGCCTGGTCAAAGGGCTGATGTCACTGTACTATGTTTTTTATACTTGGCGGTCGCCATCTCCAAGGTTGCGGTCGCCACATTGAATGTACCTTTTGCTGAAATTTTGATTTTCTTCCTTTTTCAGCCTTATAAATACAGCCTTGGAGGCCCCATTTTTTGCTATTCTCACTCAGATGGCTAATCCCCTTTCTTCATGGGTTGAGGCATTTTTCCACATCGAGCGTTTGAACTTTGCTTCTTTCGGCATCAACCCCTTATTTCCTCTTATGACTGTGAAGACTGACGGACCTTTGTTGGAAGCCGTTGCCCGGCTGTGGGATCCTCAGTCCCATGTCTTTTGGTTCGACTTTGAAGAGTTATACCCCACTGTGGAGGAGTTTTTTGCTATTTTGGACTTGGCTTTGCGGAACCCCGTTGTTGTTCCCACCTTCTCCTTTTTGGCTCGGTAACGAGTGATGCAACTCTGTGGTCTGTCTAAGATGGAGGCTTCGTTTCTGACATCGGGTGACTGCCTTGACATTCCCTGGATCATTGGCAGATTCCATCCTACCGGTGACCTTAGTGACCTTGACTTTCAGCTGCGACGTCGTTATGCTCTTTGCTTCTGTCTTCTGGCTCAGTATCTTCTTGTTCCTTCTGACGGGAGAGTTAGCTGTGCCCTGGTTGACATTGCTGGCCAGATGTCGATGGGAAAGGACTTTGTGCCACTTGTCTTAATCGAGACACTCCTGGGCCTAGATGCCATTCATCGTGGTGAAGCCACTACTTTTGTTGGCAGTCCTCTGCTTCTTTAGGTAAGCTCAAAACCTCTTTCTTTATCAAAGCTTTCTACCAGGCCTATCCCTGACTGATCTGACTTTCACTACATATCTGGCTGATGGAGAAAGTGAATCTTGTACAGAAGCCACCTACTGATAGACACAGTGCTGCAGCTTTCCTCTATCGCCCCTATTATCAGATATGTGACATCGAAGCGACCTTGCGGTAGTACCTTTCATCCCTGGCTGGCCCAGATATTACTTGGCAGTGTCCCTGGTGGCGAATCCCTGCTATGACCTTATCTACCATGGATCACCCTGGTGTTTTGCTCATTGATCTGTGTCAGACTACTTTCTATTGTCCCCATAGGATCATACTACAGTTCGGTCACAGTCAGATCAACTTTCCCAGTATCCCCATTTATGGCATTGTATCAGGAGGCCTGGCCATCCCACTCATTGATGGAGATGTAGGAGCTGCAATGTCCCGAGTTTTCTGCTGAGTACAAGACATGGCTAACACAAGACAGGGAGAAGAAGGATAAAGAAGAGGGAAAATAGACAGTGAAAAGGAGAAAGATTTGAGGCCACCTGCTTCATTTTGAAAATTTCATAGCTTTCATCTTTATTTTGTAGAGCTTGGGACTTGTGTACCCTTCCTTTTATTTCAAAACATTGTAACTCCAATTAAAGTGATGGAAAAACTCCCACTTTATGTTTAAGATGGTTCAAATTTTTCCAAAGTTTTCAAAATTTCAAAGACGGTTTGCATTGATCTTACTTAGATTCAAAGATGATTAAAAACAAAGAATATGGCCAAACTTCTTAAAAGAAGCTGCCTACGTATCCCAAAACATGGAATCAGGCCTTAACGTAGTTCGGGCTCGATTTTCACTCAGGTATTGACACTCTCCTTTTTGTGATACCCTAACTTTTGCCAATGTCGCCCTTTCGGGTTTTCGGCCTTACGGGCTGCTCTAACTTTTGCCCGAGTTGCCTTTTCGATTTTTAACTCAGCGATCTTTTATTTTCTCTTTATCTTTACCTCAAGGATAGTATTTTTTGAGTTGATCAAAGTTAACTGGAGTGGAGAACACATTGCTATCCAAGTCCATGATAATAACTGCACCACCGGTCATGATGGTTTTGATGAGAAACGGTCCGGACCTGTTCAGCTTGAACTTGCCTTTCAGGTCAAAGATAGGAGCTCTGATTTCCTTAAGAACCAAATCTCCTTCTCTGAGGTCCCAGGTCTAGACTTTCTTATTGAACGCTCGAGCTATCCTCCTTTGGTATCCATGTACATGAAATAGTGCCTGCAGTCTTCTTTCATCAAACAAGAGCAACACCTCCATCCGGTTCCCTTGCCATTTTACTTTCGAGATGTCGACTTCGGCCATTACTCTTAATGAAGGGATTTCCACCTCAATGGGAAGCACGGCTTCGATCCCGTACACTATAGAGTATGGAGTAGTTCCTGTTAAAGTTTTGATCGACGTCCTGTTTCCCCAAAGTGCAAATGGTAGATGTTCCGGCCAATCCCTGTGTGAGTTGATTGTATTTTGCAGAATTTTCTTGATATTTTTGTTTGCTGCCTCGATTACTCCATTGGTCTACGACCGATATGGTGAAGACTTGTGGGCTATTATCCGGTATTCCTCGAAAAGATCCAAGACTTCCCCTTAGAAATGTGAACCATTGTATGAGATGACCTCATATGGGACTTCGTACCGGCAGATGATGTTCTGCTTGATGAATTTGGCAACATGAGAGGCTTTCAATACTGAGTAGGAAGCGGCTTTTACCCACTTAGTAAAGTAATCAATGGCCACTAAGATGAACTCGTGTCCATTTGACGCATTCGGTGTCACCTTGTCGATCACATCGATGCCCTATACTGAGAATGGCCACAGTGACGTCAGGTTATACAGTTGAGATGGGGGAACGTGCATAAGGTTTGCGTGAATCTGACACTTATGACATCTCTGTACGAACTGTATGCAGTCTGTCTCTATCGTCATCTAAAAGTATCCTTGTCGTAGGATTTTATTGGCTAACATGTTTCCACTCATGTGCGGCCCACAGACTCCCGCGTGTATCTCTTTCAACAATGCTTGGCCTTCTTCCATGCCGACACACAGTTTATTGACCCCAGAATGCCCTCGTTTGTACAGTCTCCCACCATAAATGAAAAACTGTGCAGATAGTCTTCGTATCGCCCTTTTGTCCTTTTTGCTAGCAAACTTGGGGTATTCTCCTTTCTCCACGAAATTCTGAATATCAGAGTACCATGGAAGGTTGTCAGTGCTTTCTTCGATTGCAGCCGTCAACTAATATGCCGGATTTTTTTCTGTTCAATTATCAAAGGCCTCATTCGGACCCTGGGTGGTATGTCAATCATGGATGCTAGGGTGGCAAGTGCACCGGCGAACTTATTCTGCTGTCTCGGAACAAGAGTAAATATCACTAATTCAAAGCATGGTATCAGCTTCTCTAGTTCTTGATGATAGAGACTCAACGTTAAGTCCCTGACCTTCTATTCTCCTTTTGCTTGTGAAACCACCAGTGCTGAATCTCCGACGACATCTAATTTCCTTACTCCTTGTTCTAATGCTGCCTCCAATCCCACTAAACATGCTTCGTACTCAGCCTGATTGTCGGTGACTTTGAAATTGAGCTTCAGAGATAATGGAACATGTGATTCGTCAGGATTGATAAGAATGACTCCTATTCCATAGCCATATTGATTGGATGCTCCATCAAAATATAGAGTCCACTTATCATTCCTGACTTTCATCAGTTGTTCGTCAGGGAACTGGAACTCTGTGTCTTCATCTCCTTCAATTGGTTGATCGGTCAGAAATTCTGCCACTGCCCTACCATTGACTGACTTTCGGGTGACGTATTAAAGATAAAATTCAAATAATAACAGCAACCATCGGGCCAACCTTCCTGTCAGTGTTGGCTTTTCAAATAGATACTTCAACGGGTCCATTCGAGAGATAATATTCACTGTGAAAGACAACATGTACTGCCTCAATTTTCGGGAAGCCCAAACCAAGGCCCAGTATGTCTTCTCCAGTGGTGTGTATCGTATTTTTGATCCTGTTATCTTCTTGCTTAGGTAGTAGACGGTCTTTTCGATTCCAGTTTCACCTTTTTGTGCTAGCATGCATCCCATAGCAGAATCAGTTACTGACAAATAGAGGTCCAGTGGCCTGTTAGGTTCGGAAGGAGCTAGAACAGGCAGATTTTACAGATACTGTCGTATGGCATCAAAGGCGTCTTAGCATTTCTGATCCCATTTGTACTCGACTCTTTTTTTCAGTAGACATAAGAGCGACTCACAGTTAGTTGTTAGTTTTGCGATGAATTAGCTGATAAACTGTATTTTACCCAAAAAGCCCCTAGCTTCTCACTCAGTCCTCGGAGGAGGCATTTCCAAGATTGCCTTAATCTTTGAAGGATCTACTTCAATGCCTCGTTGCGTGATCATAAACCCGAGCATCTTTCCGGCAATAACTCCAAAGGCGCACTTTTGTGGATTGAGTCCCATCTTATATTTTTTAATCCTTTCAAAGAACGTTCGCAGTGCTGTGATGTGACCATCCCGATCCTTTGTGTTGACTATCACATCGTCTACGTACACCTCGACCTCCTTATGTATCATGTCATGCGGTAAAGTAGTGGCATCCCTCTGATAGGTTACCCCTGCATTCTTCAAACCAAACGGCATTACACGATAACAATAGGGGCCCCATAGTGTAGTGAAGGTCGTCTTTTCTCTGTCCTCGGGATCCATCAGAATCTTGTTGTATTCGGAGAAGCCATCCATGAATGACAATAGGGCATGCCCCGCTGTACTGTCTACCAAGACATCAATGTGTGGTAGTAGAAAATTGTCTTACGGGCTAGATTTGTTGAGATCACGAAAATCCATGCAGACTCGGATACAACCGTCCTTCTTAAGCACTGGAACAATGTTGGCTACCCATTGCGGATACTCAGTTACCATGAGGAATCCTGCATTGATCTGTTTGGCAACTTCTTCTTTAATTTTTAAAGCCAATTCGGGCCGGATCCGTCTTCATTTTTGTTTGACCAGTTTAGCATCATGGTATAGAGGGATATGATGTTGGACAATATCAGGATCAATTTCGGGCATGTCCTCGTAAGACCATGCAAACACATCTTTGAATTCTTTTAATAAAATTATCAATTTTCCTTTTTCGACTAAGGATAAAAAAGAACCAATTTGAACATTTTGCGGGTTAGTTTCGTTACCCAAATTTATTGACGAAGTTTCTTCAATTATTGGTTGGGCACTTATTTTTTCTTCTCTTTTTATTAAATGATAAACAAAGTAAAATACATAAACAAAAGAAACATGCAAATTAAAATTGAAAGTTAACCCGATCACTACAAAAGAGAGGTGATGGAGTTAAAAGGATCGGGGATCCAAACGGGGTACCTAGGTTAGCGGGAAATCTTCAAATCGGGAATATATTTCTATGAGCCAATCCTCGGATGGTGATCCAAGCAAGCCTTTAAAGTAGGCGTCGGAGATTCGGATCTCGGTATTTTAGCAGGTCTTCGGCGTCGCAGCTCGAAATTGCTCGGCAACTCGGCAGAACTTCACTCTCAAAACCTCTCACCCAAATTCTGTCCTTGAAAACGTACTAGCGGTACGGTATTTATAGAGTTCATCAACCAATGAGATGCTGCCAAGTTTTGGGACACGTCAGGTCATTTGGAGTTGGCGGTCGCCATATAGGACATCGCGGTCGCCATGTTGAAAGAAGGTTCTAAAGGGTTCTATTGACGGTCGCCACGATGCAAGTTGGCGATTGCCAGGTTGAAGGCAGCGGTCGCCACTTTTGGCTAGGGTTTCTAAGGGGTTATATTGGCGGTCGCCACAATAAACATGGCGGTCGCCTTACTTGGTCAGCAAGTTTCGAAACTTTCGACAAAATTTCATTGGTTTGAAGGTTTTCGGATGATTGGGTTCAAATACTGAGCTTGGATCACTTCTCGAGGATCGAAATGAAGTACTATTCTACCTGTTTTCACCATCGAATTCACGTAAGATTAGGCGGGGTCAAATTGGGGTGTCTACAATTGACACTTTTCTATTTGTGTCGACACTTCTGTTATTGGTGTCGACACCTTTTCTTTCTGCTTATGGTGTCTATGCTGCGGTTGTTTTTTGTCGACACTTTTTCTTGTTTGTGTCGACACTTTCACTGTTGATGTCGACACTTTTTCTTTCTGCATGTGTTGACTACACTGTTGTTGTTTTGTGTCGACACTTTTGCTGTTTGTGCCAACACCTTTTTTGTTTGTGTTGACACTTTCGCGGCTAGTGTTGATGTCACGCCCTAAACACCAATATCACGCGAAAGCCCACCAAAATAGTTATTTAAGAAAATAAGATTTGCAGTTGGAACATTATCAACTATAAAATATTACAACATTAGGATAAAGATCCCCAAGTTTATCTCTCATAAACAGAAATTAAGAAAACTCATGCATGAATAAATATATCGTCGAAATGCGTACAGAACCAGCCTTTAGAAACAGGCATCACATGTATAAGTTCATATCAAAAATAGGAAAACTACAGTAAGCTCTCCATCACCACAAGTTTCTAGGTCAACTCCACATGGTTACCTGAAAATATTTTTACAGCAAAATCCCACATCGTGAGTCGAAGCCTAATAGGAAAAGACAATAAAGCTGTAAAGCAGGGTATGCAATCATACACACACGGGCTCAACCACATGAGCCAAAAAAAAGGTTTTTCTCTAAAAAATCACACGTTTTCCATCTGAAAACCATCATTTTCATCTTTGAAGCTATGCATATCATCTTAACAGATATCATGCCACAGTTAAGGAAAAGCAGTAACAAACAGTAATCAAAACATGATCTTTGTTCACCCGGATCATACAACCGGAATCAAAAAATTATTTTTTCCCACTCGGAACACACAACCGAGAAAAATACAGACAAATGAGATCCTATATACCGACTTTGCCGACTCAAGACAAAGGCAGTAATTATAGACTCCTGCTCATTACCCTAGTCCTAAACCACTTAAGGCCTACTAGGTAATGACAAGTTTTATACGATGTTACAACAGCATATCCACTCAAGGGATAACCTGCTTCTTTACGGATTGCTGCGACTGATGGACAAAACATAACCAAACCACGACTCGCTTCTTTACGGATTTCTATGGCCGATGGACGAAGTTAACCAATATCACGTTTACAGGGATTAACCCGAGGGACCGTAGCGAACCCACTTTGCGCAAGTTTTTGGACTTTCACCAAAGAGCAATTGAAGCCCAACTCATCATAAACACACCCATTGTTCCGGTACTTCTATGTATAACATTTAAAACTCATAAAATAATTTTACATCGCATGTATATAAAAGGGATCCAATCCATTGACATGGAGATCTACAAGCATGTAACAACATATGTTCAATAAAACTGATACTCAACCCCAAGGGTTAGCTCCAAATCTCCATGGTCTTGTTTTTCATAAAAACACCTCGTTTTCAAAGCTCCTTTTGAAAACCACAGATCTCAGCACATCCGAATCATGTATAAAACAGAAAAAGGCGTAAAATCCACTTTTACCCATAAACCAAGGTTCAAAAGATGTAAACAGCATTTCATTCATTTCTACCGGGTAAAAGCAAGTATAATTACATATATCACCCTTTTAACAGCAGTAGGTCTAGAATCCGACCTCAAAGAACTAAAAGTTCGACGCCTCAAAATCCAACCTCATTGGAACGAGAATCCGTCCAGATGGATGTGAATCCCACGTCGCCGACAACAAGGATCTGCTGTCCAACCGCGAAAAACTAAGCCCCGGGCCTCCCGAAAGCTGGAGAGAAGGTAAAGAAAAGGTGGAGAGAAGGTAAAGAAAAGGTGGAGAGGAAGAGATTTGCTTGAAAATAGATATTTTGGACCTCAAAAGATATTTATAACCTTCTACAAAAATTCGTGCCCAGGACCCATCTCTCGAGCGCCCAAGCATCGCTCGAGCGGACCCCTTGCCAACGTAGGCCCTGCCACATCACCGCTCGAGCGCCTAAGCACCACTCGAGCGGACCCCACACTGAGCCACACTCTGGCACCACCCCGCTCAAGCGCACATCCACTGCTCGAGCGGTCACATCTCGGACCAACACTCTTCCACCAGCCCGCTCGAGCGAGCTCCCCACCGCTTGAGCGGTCGTCGCTGGGAGAGAAAACTAAAAAAGGCAACCAAAACCGAACTCCTGCATGCTTAACATGTATAGTACCTATACAAAACATGCTGTTCTACAACGGACACATAATCCATGCAACACAGAGATACATATATGGAAAGAAACGCATCAAAATATATAAAGATCTGAAAAAGAGACGGGTCCGGGTCTCACAACTCTCCCCTCTTACGGAATTTTGCCCCCGAATTTCACAACAAGGTCACGAGATAAACAGGTCTGGATATCTAGCACGCATCCCAGACTCAACCTCCCATGTCACTTCTTCAACCCCGCAATGAAACCACATAACCTTGACATAAGCAATTGTCCTTTCCCGCAACACTTGCTCCTTTGTATCAAGAATCCTCACTGGACGCTCCTCATAGGTGGCATCCTCATCAACCCGTAGCTCAGCCCAATCTAACACATGTGAAGGATCAGGCTCGTACTTTCGAAGCATAGAAACGTGGAACACGTTATGCACAGATGCTAACTGAGGTGGCAAAGCTAAACGAAAGGCAACCTCTCCAACCCTGTCCAGGATCTCAAAAGGTCTAATGAAATGCGGTGATAGCTTCCCGCTATGACCAAACCTCATCAAACCTTTATGTGGCGAGACCTTCAGAAACACGTGATCTCCCACTACAAACTCCAAAGGTCACCTCATCTGATCTGCATAACACTTCTGGAGGCTCTGTGCCGTCAAAAGGCGTTGGCGAATCACTGTAATCTTCTTCGTCGTTTCTCGCACCATATCGGGTCCTAAGACTGTGGTCTCTCCCACATCTGTCCAATAAACGGGCGATCTACACGGTCTACCATACAAATCCTCATACGGTGCCATCCCAATACTGGATTGACGCTGTTGTTGTGTGCAAACTCTGCCAACGGTAGATGATCCTCTCAAGAACCTTTGAAGTCTAGAACACAAGCCCTCAGCATATCCTCCAAAATCTGTATAGTCTTCTCTGACTAACCATCCGTCTGGGGGTGAAAAGCAGTACTGAACATCAAGTTCGTCCCTAAAGCCTCCTGAAGATTCTGTCAAAAGCGCGATGTGAAGCGCGGGTCTCTATTAGAAATAATAGACACTGGTGCTCCATGCAACCGGACTATCTCTCTGACATACAACTAACTCAGTCTCTCTACTGAATCCTTCAAGCAGATGGGGAGAAAGTTTGCAGACTTCGTCAACTTATCGACCACAACCCACACAGCGTCGTGCCCTAGGTGCGCGAGGAAGTCCTGACACAAAGTCCATCGTGACGTTCTCCCACTTCCATTCAGACACTAGTAAAGGCTGTAACAATCTGCCCGCTTCTAGTGCTCCGTCTTTACCTGCTGACAGGTAAGGCACAGATAAACAAATTAAAGCACGTCCTTTTTCATTCCTCTCCAATAAAACTGACGACGTAAGTCATGGTATATCTTCGTGCCTCGTGGATGCACAGCAAGGCTAGAATGATAACACTCACGTAGTATGTCCGCACGACATAACTTTGGCACAAACAACCTCCCTACTAATCTCAGACTCAGATCTGATCCCACAACCCATCCTGTTGTATCCACTCCACTGGCGACACGGTCCCGTATCATCTGAGCTTCCAGATCTGTCTGTTAAAGTTCTAGCACACGTGCTATCAATGCTGGTCGAGTAACTTCTGAAAACAAGATAGTGTCCGTTACTCTCTCTCCAAGACACAAATCAAACTCCCCAACATCTCAAAGCATAACCCACTCACGTATAGCTACAGAAGCTAACGACCAGTGCGATCTCCTACTAAGAGCATCAGTCACCACATTGGCCTTCCCTGGATGGTACTACAAGTGAAAGTCGTAATCCTCCAACAACTCCATCCACCGTCGTTGGCGCAAATTTAGATCCTTCTGTGAAAACAAGTATTTTAAGCTCTTGTGATCGGAGAAAACCTCAAAATGTTCACCATAAAGATAGTGACGCCATGTCTTTAAGGCAAAGACCACGACTGCTAATTCCAAATCGTGTATCGGGTAGTTCTTCTCATACGTCTTCAATTGTGGAGAACCATAGGCTACAACCTTTCCTCCCTGCGTCAGGACACAGCCTAAACCGTCATGTGAAGCGTCCCAATATAATGTATACCCCAAGCCTCGCTCTGAGATGATCAATACTAGCGCGCTAGTCAACCTCGTCTTCAGCTCCTGGAATGCTGATTCACAGGACTCACTCCAAACAAACACAACTCCTTTTCGCGTCAGACGCGTCATCGGTGCTGCAAATCTCGCAAAGTCCTTCACAAACCGTCGATAGTATCCTGCTAAACCCAGAAAACTGCGAATCTCAAAGATGTTCTTTGGTCGTTCCCAACCCGTCACAGCGTCTGTCTTTGACGAATCCACTGATACCCCGTCTGACGACACAACGTGTCCCAAAAATCTTACCTCAGACATCCAGAACTCACACTTCTCGAACTTCGCATACAAGCGATGCACTCTCAAACTCTGTAACACGATCCGTAGGTGATCCTCGTGTGCCTCCCTAGTAGGTGAGTATATCAAAATATCATCCACGAACACTACTACAAAACTGTCCAAATATTGATGGAAGATCCGGTTCATCAAACTCATGAATGTGGCTGGAGCGATCGACAGACCGAACGGCATGACTAGAAACTCGTAGTGACCATAGCGTGTCCAGAAAGCAGTCTTCGTTATGTCCTCGCCCCTAATTCTCAGCTAGTGGTACCCTGATCTCAAATTAATCTTCGAGAAACAGCTCGAACCCTTCAGTTGATCAAACAAATCAACTATCCTCGGCATCGGATACTTATTCTTCATTATTACCTGATTTATCTTCCGGTAGTCGATACACAAACGCAAGGATCCGTCCTTCTTCTTTGCAAAAAGAGCAGGAGCTCCCCACGGCGAAGTACTTGGATGTATAACCCCCTGTCTAGAAACTGTTGAAGCTATACCTTGAGTTCACGCAACTCAGCAGGTGCAAAACGATAGGACGGTATGGATATGGGAGTAGCTCCGGGAACTAGATCAATGGAGAACTCTACCTCCCGATTCGGTGGCAACTCAAACGGATCGTCAGGAAAGACATCTGAGTAGTCGCAAACCATCGGAGGTAACTCTCCCTGTACCCTGACCTCCTCGTCCAACCTGAGGGCTGAAAAGAGGAAACCTAAGTTTCCCTGGTTTCGCATAGCGCCTGGCATAGACCTCAAACCCTCATCCCGGTCTCCCACAAAGCAAAAACAATCCCCCATCGGGGTATAAATCATTACCCTCCGTCGATCGCAATCGATAAAGGCACGATAGGTGGTCAGCTAATCCATCCCTAGGATGACATCAAACGTGGTCATGCCTAGAATAACAAGGTCAAACTCTAAACAACGACCGGCGACCTCCAACACGTAGGATCTACAGACAAGACTCAACTTCACACTTCCACTGACTGGGGTCTCTACACTCATAGTGCCACCCAACCAGTCCATTTCTAACCCCAAAAAAGATGCAAATGTAGACGATATAAACGAATATGATGGTCCGGTGTCTATAAGAACACTAGCCCATGATCTATAGACTAGAAAAGTGCCTCTGATCATGGAGGTGGTATCAGCAACATCGGGCCTGATCAGTGCTCTGGATGAACTAGGATCTGCAAGAACATATGCCCTGGCCCGTCCGCTGCGGTTTTGAACTGTCGACTATCTATCTGACTGCACTGATGCACCCCTTTCTGCAAATCTGGACGTCTGAGCTCTAGGCTGCTGATACGTCTGTCGTCCCTGGCTAGATGGAACAACTGGTGCTCCCGCTGTACTCTGAATACTCCCTCCTTGAGGACAGTTCCTCCGGATGTTCCCAGACTGCCCACACTCAAAACATACCGGTGGTCCTCTCTCTGGCGCCTGCGATTGTGACTGTGCCTGAACAGATGCTGAACTCCGGCACTCCGCCGCACGATGTCTTAGTCGCTAGCATCTATGATAAAGCGCCCTCTGATCCAACCGTCCCGTTGGGACTACGGGATGTGTGGATGCAGAAGACTGAGGCTGATACAGCCCCACCGGATGTGAACTCGGACCGAATGTCCGTTGACGCTTGTCTTTGGGTCCCCGGGACTGTGCATGTCCCCCGTCCTGCTGACTCCTACTGTCTCTGTCCCTACGTGTCTTAGATAAGGTGTCCTCCACCTTCATGGCCATCTGCACCAA
>JAULJZ010018698.1:0-15881 GCA_032270985.1 Heliamphora pulchella
AAATCTCTGGTGTCTGGTTCTATTTCTCTATCCCTCATATTTTAATGTTTGCATTGGTTATATATTTGCATATCTTACTTTATTGCTATATTAAAAGATCTCTAAAAAGTTTTTTAAATTACTATTGCATTTTTAAAGATCCAATTCACCCTCCCTCTTGGGTTGCCTAGATCTAACAGAAGCGAGGCGCCGAAGCTCTGGAGAAACACAGAGAAGGGTTTGGCCTCTCTAATCTTGTGTTTTTTCATCAGCTTGATGTGGCCGACCCATCTAGCATTGATTCTCTTGCTGATTTTTTGAAAACCCAATTTGGAAAACTCGATATTTTGGTATGATTTCAGAACCAAATTCTGTGTGTGTGTGTGTGTGTTTCTTTCTGTTTCTCTGTTGTTCGTTAGTTCTTCTTTTTTTGAAACCCTTATCCTATCCCAGTTCATCTTCTACTTCAATTGCCAAGGGGAATACCCAGTTACTCGTTTGCAGGGATGACAATGTTCCTCACATGTTCCCGTTATGTAAGATTTTTTAGTTAGGCGGTCGCCCCGAATTCATCAAGATTCTAAATTTATAAAAAGATTTATGATACATATATAAAATTAGTTATACGTTAGTTCAAAATATAAATTATATTGACAAAATGTATAAAAATATTATTTAATAGGTTCAATAAAGTCTTTATGATATCCACAAATAAAATTAGTCTACGTTAAATTAAAATTATTAAAATCTTATATTAGTTTGGTGATGTCAGAAGAAAAATAGAGTGAATTTGAACTGTTAATAATTAAAAAGATATATTAAAAAAGCATGATTACACAAATTTAATTAATAATCCTTCAAATCTCACTAAGTGCAAAAAAAGTTAAAATATAAAAATAAATTTTAAAATAAAAGGCCTCAATTTCAAATTTTGCTGAAAGGCTCGTGAAATGCTGAATTTTTCTTATTTCTAATAACAAATGGGTGGTGTTATTTATTTCTTCAATTATTATTTTTTATTTGTTATATTATCTATTAGTATTATTACTTATTAGTATCGCTCCCTTAAAATTTAAAAATTATTTTCAATATATCACTGTTCCCGCCCTGCCCTCACTACTTCCTTGATATTATCTTCCGCCCCCGCCCCCGCCCCCGCCCCCACCCCTCATTATCATTCCTACTTATTTGTACTCCATTTTTGTTCTTCTCTTTAAATTTGGAAGGCTCCATTTTTTTGGTAAGATTGAGAACCTAGCTCTCAATTTTTAGGTCCTTGCGAACTTTTGAAGCAAATATTAGGTTTTCGAAAAAATATTGGGAGCAAATTTATATATTCTTGAAATATTTAAGATTAACACTATTATAATTATACTATAATTATGAATTTTCCCGAAACTTAGAGGCTGTCCCCATCTGCCCTCTGAGTCCGTCGATAGCAATTTAGAATACCCAATTACTCTTTTTTACCCTTTGTTTCTTTCATTGGAAATATGTAATGAATCGAAGTATCTAATGGTTTAGAATTGAAGCAGATTAACTGCATCATGTTTCCAGTCATCCCATGCTTCTTGAAGATACTGAAGTGAGTTATGCATTATTTATTGAGTCATAAATGGGTCTCCATTTCTCTGCATAGCTCTGTGACTTGTCTCCTTTTCACAGTTCAATCAGTTGTGTGAATTGATAATGAGAAAGCTCGAATTATCGCAGGTGAACAATGCTGGTATTAGTGGGGTCGCAATGGATTGGGATGCTATTGAATCTTCACGGTCTGGGGCTAGTGGGGTGAGTCTTTGGGCATGATTCCTTTGTTGTATTATGAGTACATTCAAATGGAGGTAAGTCCAAATATGCATAACATCTAATCGCCGCCGAATTGCTGATATGCTGTTTGGTTGAAAAGGTTTCAATTTATACTTGGTCTTCCAATTTTCTTGGAGACCACAATGAAATGATTCCTCAAAAAATTAAGAGAACAAAAGTGCACATCCAGGGACTTAATTTTTTATTTCTTATTTTTCTTGCATAGGCCAAGAAGACACATTGGAATTTGATGAAGTTAAAAAAATCTTTTGCAATTTCATTGTTTATTGATATGTTGTGTTCACATTTATCTGTCCTATTGAGATAATCATAAATTAGTCACATCATCCGTATTCGTTGCTTATTACTCAAATGTACAACTTTGTTTTCTTATGTTGGCCAAGTTTATATAATAACACGTTGGATTGTAGTATGTAATCATAGTTAATATTACTTTTTGGGTTCATGGGATAGGATATATAACAGGTTGTAGTCCTTTCCTACTTTGTAGCAATTATTTAGTTGCTCCAAAACATTTGATGACAAAACTATAGTAGAAGGAGCTGTAAAATGACTTTTTCAAATAGACGACATGCGGTTACTTGGTTTATTTTTTAAAATGACTTTTTAAATAGACGACATGTGGTTACTTGGTTTATTTTTTAAATTTGAGTGAGAATGGTGAAGAACACGTCCTTTCTAAAAGAAAGATATGCATTTGAGTAGTAGGCAAGAGCTACCATAAGGATTTACTGAATGTGTCACTCATGCAGGCACTGGACACAATCAAATGGAGTGTATTTACGACTCAGACTTACGAGTTGGCCAAGGTGTGCTTGGAAACAAATTATTATGGAGCAAAAAGGATGATTGAAGCATTTCTTCCCCTCCTCCATTTATCTAATTCTCCAACGATTGTCAACGTGTCTTCTGTCATGGGGAAGTTAAAGGTACACAAGTAGGATAACTCTTATTTATAATTGCAAGCTCTGCACCTGGTAACAAAATCATGCGAGCGTTACTTGTTGAATCTGAAACACAGAATAATAAAGCGGGTTACTTGTGATTGTTTGAACAAAAAATAAAAAAATAACGCGAAGTGAGTGACTGAGAATTGATATGAAATGCGGACTAGGTTGCTCTCTTTAAGACGTGGCGCGGCTCTACTCTTTGTGTGCAAGAAAATCACAATCACGCTGTTCCTAAGATAGAATAGCCTAGAATCAGCCTTTGTCTCGGCTTTTCCAGTATTGAGGAAAGCTGAAATATACGATACGGTTGACCTTAGTTCCTCTCAAAACGAAATTAGAATTGTGTATGAAAAAAGCCTAATGCAGTATTTTTCGGTGTTATATACAATGCAGAATGGAGTTTGTATATATAAAACGAAAAACGGATGTTAAGAACTTTGATTGAGGATTCAGTATCAATTAGATTCAACTAGTAAACTAATTACAGTATCAATTAGATTCAACTAGTAAACTAATTGGGAACACGTTTTCAAAACATAATTTAGAACCGGAGCCTCCCAGACCAAATTCCACAACCGGGGTGCGCCATGTGGTGTGCGTGAGGGCCTCTCTAATACTGCATCACTACCAACCCAATCTAAGGTTGGGTCTTATAAAGAGGGGTAGGTTCTCCTTTCTATCCAATGTGGGACAAGGCAAAGCATGAGGTTTTGAAACACAAACTTTTCCCAACATTACTAACTTTCATTTTTAGCTTGAGAGTTGAATATATATCAGAAAACTAACTTCATGTTCAGTTTGGATCTCCAACCAAAGAGGGGTAGGTTCGCCTTTCTATCCAATGTGAGATAAGGCAAAGCAAGAGGTTTTGAAACACAAACTTTTCCCAACATTGCTAACTTTCATTTTTAGCTTGTGAGTTGAATATAAATCAGAAAACTAACTTCGTGTTGAGTTTGGATCTCCAACCAAAAGAAATTATCTTCTTTTAGATAAGTGTGATTATGCCTCCCTATAGAAGCAAAACCCCTTATCTAATAATGATGGTAAACTACTGTCATCAAAGTGGTGCATAATTCAGGATGGATGTGCTGTGCATAGTCATATTCAATTTCCAGAATATGATTTCCAATAAAACTAAAGAAGATCAAACTCATTGTCTTATGCAATCATTCAATTGCAGTTGCTGACCGATGAAGAATGTGCACTAAAAACAATGCCTTGCAAGTATTAGGCACATATTTGGTCCGAGTATGGTTGCTTGTGTATCTTTTACATGAAATGCATATCATTTTTTTTTCAAATGATATTTTTCACCACTACCAGTTATAATAATATAGAGTTCTTTTATGGATGTATTCCAGCCATACCTGCACCCGCTTTTGAAAAGATTTCGTTGAATTGGCATACCAAACTCTATTTACCAACTAACAACGTCTGTACCCATATTTTGCTTCATAGTTGTTGAGGAAGCATGGGTTTTCTTCAATTAGGCATTAGTTTAGGAACTTGTGAAGCACTTGCAGGAGATTTTGTTTTCATATTTTTGAATTTGTTGTACCCAAATGTAGTTGATCTTAGTTTTCGTCAGACTGTTGTTGCAGAATATTCCCGGTGAATGGGCCAAAGGAGTGTTAAATGACGCTGAAAGACTTACAGAAGAGGGAGTAGATGAGGTACTGAACGAGTTTCTTAAAGATTTCAAAGAGAGTTCAATAGAAAAGAGAGGCTGGCCTGTTGTTATGAGTGCCTATACACTATCCAAAGCAGCCATGAATGCGTATACAAGAATTGTGGCCAAAAAGTATCCAACTTTCCGCATCAACTGTGTCTGCCCTGATTATGTCAAAACAGATCTAACCAACAATAGTGGCATGTTAAGCGCAGAAGAAGGTGCTAAATGTTCGGTGAGGCTAGCTCTGTTGCCTAATGATGGTCCTTCTGGCCTCTTCTTCTTCCGGAATGAACCATCATCTTTTGAAGGAGTACTATTTATTCCAATCTCTCGGATGATGATGTGAAGTGCTGTAGTTAACAAAAATCCCTTTGTATTTATGTAATCAGTGTTACAAGCAGCTTGAGGTGATTAAACTGTGTATGAAATATCTGTATGTTATACTTAGTTTCCATGAGTTTGTACTAATTTTAGTTGTTTGTTAAGATATTTAACTACTTGCACCTTGCAAAATATGAATAAATTCAACTTTCAGCAACATGACAGGGTTTCTTTTTTCGGTTTATTGATATAGACCTGACATCTACATATCTACCACAGAGGTAGTTTGAATCTGAAGTAGTATGCAACAAACTAACAAGAGGATTAAGACATTATCAATTGGGATGATATGTCAACACAAAGTATGAGTTTGCAGGAGAATGCCTGCAGACAAACTACTATGGTGCGGAAAGGATAGACACTTATTCCCTTCTTCCAAACCTCTGTTTCAACACGGATTGTGAATGCCTCCATTGGCAGGAAGTTAAAGGAACAATGATGATGCATCCATCTTGAGATAAGAAAGTATTTGCACCCCTGAAATGATTCAATTGAGTTGGATACTAATCCGTGATTTTGGGAAGAAATTATTGTTGCTTAGACCTTGAGTTGAACTGCCCTGTTTAGTTGAATCAGCTAGAGATGAACTTATTTCTTGACTGCTATAATAAAGATTAAAGGAATGATAAGTGCTGCCAAAGGAGGAGGTGCAGAAAATCCTGTAAGGGTACCTTTTTTTTGCCAGGTGATGGATTTGCTGTCGTGTTCTCGACTGAGATCTGTTACATTGTTGCTGATGAAGGTTAAAAAATAAAAATAAAAATAAAAACAAAAACGTGGTCTGACTTCCCATAGACCTAAACTCGTGTTATGTTCATGATTTCTGCAATGAGATCTTGCATTTCATCAAATACGTGCTTGCATAAACACACAAGCATAAACTTCTTTTTGCTTGATCTTTATGATGGATTACGGTCGGCAAATGCGACTCATGGCTTGTGAACAGATTGTCTGCCCTTATTACATTTTTCAGTTTTTTCCATCACTTTCTGTTTGGTTTGATTGAAAAGAAAGTTCAGCTTAAAGATTTGACTGAGATAGAGTTCTGCTGGCATTTTAATTAAGTAATCACAACTCGACCATTTTTAGCTCAAACTGCCTAACATTGGATTTGGCTTTCGGGTTGCTGAAATTACTCTAGTGCAACAACTTTCAAGCCTGAACAAGAAGTCACATATTATTGTCATGAGTGCAACCAATAAGAATTTGAAAGATGGCAGGAGAACCAAAACTATTATAGCTTGTTGTTGACTTTGGGTGCTCAAAGTGAACCAAAACCAGATGGGTCAGGTAGATCCAGGTCATCTGAAGTGAGTGATGATTTGGTGAAGTTCACTTTTGCTAAGCATAGCCATATATGGACTATTATTAATAACTTGCACTTAATCTTTTAGATCGTGTTGTTACTTGTTAGTTAGGTTCTTGAGTCAAGTTATTGAATTAGTAATTCACTAATTCATTTGAATCATTGCAAATACTACTAGGACCTCTTTGTTGTTAATGATTCAACCACCAGATTAGACTATTAGTCCGAAACATTTTCTTGTCCTATACTTGTTTGCAAAAGTAGTGTTTAGACTATTTATCCGGAGTGGACTCCATATCCCATAAGTAAAGGATAAAAGTCCAAGGGAGGGAGATGGGATATAGAGTCATGAGATTAAAGGGGATATAAGATTAAGCATGAATTGACAAATTTATCTGAGTTTTTATGTGGATTTTTTGTTTTGTTTTATTTTTAACTTTTTTGCTTATGTTTTTGAGTTTTTTTAGACCATCGATATTAAAATAATTAGCCCTAATTTTACATTGTACAGGATGTTTTTTAAACTTATTTATTTTTTTGTTTAATCCATATTTTATTAATAAAAAGAAGGTAATTGGGACCAAATTGACCAACTCCTATGAGCCAAAACTTTCTATGTCAGCAACGGTGGTGGTCATGGTGGTAACGGTAGTGGTGAGAGCGATGGAGGTGGTGGCAGTAGTGGTGGTGGTGGTGATGGCAACGGGAACAACAGTGGTAATGGTGGTGGAAGAGGTGGCGAGGGTGTTAAAGGTGGTGGTAGCGGAGGTGATGGTAGCGGCATCAATGGTAATGGCGGTAGTGGCAAGCGGTGGTGAAGGTGGTGATGGCAATGATGCTGGTAATGGTGGTAGTGACGGGCGATGGTGGAGGTGACATAATGAAGAAGAAGCATCTAATGATTTATAATTGAAGCAATTTAACTATATCATGCTTCGATTAAAACCGTTCTTTCCTGTCATCCCATGCTTCTTGAAGATACTAAAGAGTTATAGATGCGTCTCCACTCTCCAAATTTCTACGAGTATCTATGACTTGTCTCTTTTTCACAATTCAGTGAGTCATGTGAATAGATAATGACAAAGCTCAAGTTGTCGCAGGTGAACAATGCTAGGATTATTGTGGCCATTGTGGATTGGGATGCTTTCATAGCTTCATGGGCTCAAGTTGTTGGGGTGAGTCTTTGGATATGATTCATTTCTTGTGCTATGAGGACATTCAAATGGATGCAACTCCCTATATGCATAACATCTAAATCGCCAGTGATATGCTATACTGGCACTGAATTAGATTAACCTAACTCTTATTCGTATCTGTACTAACTTTGGTAATGTGCCAAAGTACTTGAAGGATCTACAGAATTGCCTCAATGCCATTCAGTTGACTGGTCGATTTATACCTGATCTTCCAATTTTCTTGGAGGCCACTATGAAAAGATTCCTCAGAAAATTAAGATTGCAAAAGCGCACATCTAGGGACTTTATTTTTTATTTCTTATTTTCTTGCATTGGCCAAGAAGGCCCCTTGGAGTTTGATGAAGTTTAAAAAGCAATATTATGCAATTTCCATGTTATTGATCTGCTGTTTTCACTTTTCACCTTTATCTGGCCTTTTGAGATGATCAGAAATTATTCACATCATTTGTGTTCCATGCAGTGTTGTGTTAGTCAAGTTCATATTAGATTTGGATTCTAGTATGTAATCATTGTTATTATTTTTAGTCCTTCCCTACTTTTTAGCAACTATTTGGTTTTTTCCAAAACATTTGATGACTTAAGACTATAGTAGGAGCCTTCAACTAACTTTGTTGAATAGATGACATGGGGTTGGTTTACTTATTTAATTTGAGTGAGAATGGAGAAGTTCCTTTTCTTTCTATAACTGAGATGATAATTTGACTAATAGGCAAGACTTAAGAGCTAAAATAAGGACTTATTAAATTATTTCACTCGTGCAGTCTAGGGACACAATCAAATGGAATGAATTGACTACCGAGACTTGCGAGTTGGCCAACAAGTGCTTCAAAACAAACTATTACGGAGCAAAAAGAATGATTGAAGCATTTATTCCCCTCCATTTATTTGATTCACCAAGAATTGTCAATATTTCTTCCACCGTGGGGAAGTTAAAGGTACAAAAGTAGCATAACTCTTATCCTAAAAGTACAAGCACTGCACCCTGCTAACAAACCTATGCAAGCATTACTAACTTTCATTTTTGGCTTGAAGTTCAGCCGGTGAATTGAAAGCAGAAAACTAACTTCATCTTCAGTTCGGATTTCCAACCACCAAAGAATTATCTTCCTTTTAGATGAGAGAGTGATTATGTCTCCCAATAGAACCAAAACCCCTTATGTAATAGTGATGGTAAACTACTGCCATCAAAGTGATGCATAGTACAAGATGGATGTGGTGTGCATAGCCATATTGGATTTCCAGAATATGATTTCCTATAAAACTAAAGAAAATCATAATCATTGGCTTATGAAATCATTCAATTGCAGTTGCTGACCGATGAAGCACTTGTGTTGCATAAATAATGCCCTGTGAGTATTAGGCACATATTTGGTATGTGGGAACAATTGGTTGTGTATCTAGTACATAAAATACATATTATTTTTTTTTTCAAATTATTTACTGCTGACTCACATAAATATTAGGGTAGTGGAATAAATATACAAGCTGATTTCCAAATCACAGAGAACTTAAGTTCTCTTATTACGATAAGATTGAATCTCTCTTTCCATCTCTTAGTCTCACACTCTACCTCGCGCTCTCACTCCTACAAAACATTCGACGCCTAAATTTCGCCAATCTTGATGAGGTTCAACTTTCGTAGGTAACTTCTCTAATGCAATGGCATTATACCAGTTGAACACTTCTTGCTTTTGGCATTGAACTCTAGTTTGTAGCTTGGATCATTAACTAACTTTGGCATTAAACTCTAGTTTGTTCCTTGTTTTGACTATTTTTTGTATTTAGGTTTTAAAATGTTCTACATTATGCAATACTACAAATTATGATAATAGGTAGTTCTTTTATGGGAATACACTGCCGTACCTGCACCTTTTTTAAAGACTTTGCTACATCGACATACCGAAGTTTACCTGTACCAACATCCGAACCCGTATTTTGCTTCATAGTTGTTGATGAAGCATGGGTTTTCTTCAATTAGGCATTAGTTCAGCAACTTGTGATCCACTTGCAGGAGATGTTTCCATATTCTTCGAATTTATTGTACCCAACTGTCGTTGATCTTAGTTTGCCTCAAACATTTGTTTCAGAACATTCCCAGTGAATGGGCTGAAGGAGTGCTGAATGATGCTGTAACCCTTACAGAAGAGACGGTAGATGAGGTACTGAATGAGCTTCTTAAAGATTTCAAAGAGGGTTCACCAGAAACCAAAGGCTAGCCTTCTATTTCGTGTGCCTATACATTATCCAAAGTAGCCATGAATGCGGATACAAGAATTCTGGCAAAGAAGTATCCAACTGTGTCTTCCCTGGTTATGACAAAATAGATATAAACACCAATACTGGCATATTAAGTGTAAAGAAGGTGCTGAAAGTCTGGTGAGGCTAGCTCTGCTGCCTGATGATGGTCCATCTGGTCTCTTCTTCATTCGGAATGAAGTATCATCTTTTGAATGAGTACTATTTATTCCAATCTCTCGAATGATGATGGGAAGTCCCTGCTGCAGATAACAATTAAATTCCTATGTATTTGTGTAATCAGCGTTATAAACAGCTTGAGGGGATTAAACTTGGGGGTGAATTATCTGTATGTTATACTTGTTTCCATGAGTTTGTATTAGATTTAGTGGTTTGTTAAGACTTCTGATTACTTGCACCTTGTAGAATGATGAATAAATTCAACTTTCAGCAACATGACCGGGTTTCTTTTTCCAGTTTTGTTGATGTAGATAATGTACATCTTACGTTTTCCTTCTACCACTGAGGTAGTTTAATGTGTAGTAGTAAGCAACATTTGGGACTAAAAACATTTTCAAATCATTTGGGATGTTGTCGGCACAAGTTTATGAATTTGAAGGAGAATGCCTGCAGACAAACTACATTGAAACACTAGTTCCCCTCTTATGAACATCTGTTTCTGCACAGATTGTGAATGAGACTCCTCCATCCATGGGAAGTTAAAGGTACAAACATTATCCATCCATCTTGAGATAAGAAAGTATCTACACCCTGGAAATGACTCAATTGAGTTTGATACTAATAGGTGATTTTGGAAAGAAATTATTGTTGCTTAGACCCTGCAATGCGTGAGTCCCGTGCACTGAACAACTCTTTTTGGTTGAATCGACTATATATAAACTTGTTTCCGGACCTGATATAATTAAAATAAATGGAATGATTAGGGAACTTGATCAGAAGGATGCATAATCTTCTTGAGTGAACTTGATCTGTTATATTGGTGCCAATGAAAGTTCAAAAGAAAAAACTCATCCAACTTCCCATAGACGTGCACTCGTGTATGTTCAATTTTTATGGTCACTGGTCAGAAACATCGGCCCAAATTGATTAGATTGTATGGTGGATTGATGGATTATTCTATTGCTATGTTAATGATTTCTGCAATTAAATCTTAGATTTCGGCGGATATGTTCTTGCAAAAACACACCAGCACAAACATTGTTGTTTGATCATTATGATGGATTAAGGTTGGCGAAAGCGACTTACAGGTTGTGAACTTGTCTGCACTTTTGACTTCTTTCAGTTTTTCCATCACTTTCTGTTTGGTTTGAATGAAAATAAAGTTCACCTTAAGGATTTGATTAAGATAGTGTGTTCTGCTGGCATGAAATTAAGCAAAGCTCAATCATTTTTAGATCAAACTATCCCAAATTTGATTTGGAATTTAGTTGTTGAACAATACTTAGGTGCATCAGCTTTCAAATCTGAACAAGAAATTCATAGATTGAAAGGAGAACCAAAACTAGTATGGCTTGTGGATGATTTGGGACCTTGGATGATCAAATTGAGCCAAAAACACATGGGTCAGGTAGAACCAAGTGATTTGAAGTTATTGTTGGCTAGTTGAAGTTTCCTACTTTGCTACCTGCCAGAACATGAAGTTTCTCTTGCTAATTTCTAACAGTTGAGGTGGTCCTACCACCTTTGGCCAGCTTGTAATTCATCCAAACTAAATTTTCCAAATTTGCAAATTTAGGGGTGTTTGGCTGAAGACTTAAAAGTGACTTTATTTGTTGTTTCTTATTTTTTGCGTTTTGGCTTTATCCAGCGGAAAAGCCGATAAATGAAAAAGCCCAATATGCTCGGCTCGTTAACTTCTTCTTCTTCTTCTTTTTCTTCTTATTTTTTTCCATAGCTTGTTAACTCTTTCGTTATCTTTTTGAATGGTTTTTATTTTATTTTTGATGTCTGACTTAGAAATCGAGTTTTTTTTTCAACTTTTTGAAATTTATAAGGCTCGAATAAGTCATTTGCCCTCTTTTGAGCTTTAAGCCTTGTAAAAAGTCCTGCCATATTCATTCGGCCTCTTGTAAAAAGCCCTGCCACATTTATGAATCAATCATGTAGTGAATTTAACAATCACTTAAGCATAATCAAACTCTTCAAATTTTAGTTGAAAAGCCTCTTTTTTAATTTTAACTAGCCAATATTTTGAATACACTTCCCAACAAATTCTTTATTCTTTTTCCATTCTTCTTTAAAATCTCAATATTTTATTTTATTAATTTAAAATTATTTTTTATTTCCCAACATCACAACACTTGTATCAAAAATACTTATCAGAAAAACAAAAACTATCAAAAATAATATTTTTTATATGTTTAGTTAGCCAAATGCACTAGGTATATTTGGTGAGTTAAAAATCTAACGGCCAAAATAGCTAGCTTGATGGCTTGTTTAATATAGTGCATTTTTTAGTAATTAGCCATCTATTTTAGCTAAAAAAATGAAGAATGGCTAGTTTGATAAAAGATGTTCCATGGTGAAATTGCTTTAGAAACTAACGAATAAGTTAACCGAGTCTTCCTTCTAGCATTCTCTTCTTTTTATGAAGCGCATGAACGGATATAGTAAATAAATTTTTAAAAATAGAATATAGGTATGGCTAAGGTATGTTCTTGAAAAAAATAATTTTTAAGAATTTGTAGTAATGCGTTGTATGTAATGATTGAAAAAATCAAAATACACAAATGATTTAATTCATTAAGAATCTAATATTCAAATCACATTTATGACAAAAAAAACATACAAATTAAAGGTAAATGTCTAAATAACATACAAACAAAAGTTTAATTTTGAGAGTACGCTAACGAAATTTTTTATAAAGCTACCTTTTATATTTGTGTGAAAGAAAGTATCACTTTGGGTGAAATAGGGCTTCAAAAACTTGTTAGATTTTTTTAGGTACGGCAAAATTTTTTTAAAAAATACAAGTAAATATTTTGTGTACTCAGGGGAGTTTGGCAAAGCAACAGTTGATAGCTTTTAGTTTTATGCTACTAATTTTAGTTATAAATTACAAGTTTTTTCAAACACTAACAATTTCTGCTACAATTTATAACTATTTTTTTTTCTATTTTACCTGCAAGTCACAATTTTTATCAAAAATTCATAACTTCTGCTACAAATTACAATTTATAAACAATTAGTTTCAGTAATGTCAAATACCATCAATACATATACAAAAATACCATGCAAAGTACTAATATTCGATAAGCTATTAATTTCAACAATACTAAATACAACCAATATATATACAAAAATACCATGCAAAGTACTAATATTCGGTACGATTATAAAGTATCCATTCTTCATAACCTCTTTTTGTGTATAAATTTTTGATTGCTAAATAGTAAATGGTGTCATTTTTTTTCCCGTTAGATTGGAGCCAAAGGATCCCCATCCATGTCCTCAATTTTATTTGTTCTCGATACAAGAATCCTTTTCTCCAGGCAATTAAAGAAAACAATGGCACGTTTGGAGCGCCGGACATGGTGAGACCGAATTAACTTAGGTACCGTGGGATAACTTTTTTTTTTTTAATAAAAAAAGTTTATGTTAATTTAAATGATAATACTTTTTAAATTTATCTAGTTATAAGAAATTAAAAAAGTAAAAAAATTTGACTAAAAAATAAAAAAAATCACTTTAAAATTTTTATATGGCTTTTTTTATCTTTAGTGAATTTTTTAAAACTTTTTTTTAAAATGATTATATTTTTAGATTTATTTTATCATAACGAATCAATAAAATAAAAAAATTAAATTAAAAAATCAAAAAAATTCATAAAAAACAAACAAAACCTACAAGAAAAGTTACCAAAAAAAAAAAAATTAAACCAAACATAGCTTTAAAAAATATGAGACCCGTATTTTAGTTCATGTCATATGAAATAATTAATGTATCGTAAAATTGCTATAAATTATTCAGTGAATAAGGGGTTACTAATCCCTAAGTCATCAGTGTGCGTCTTCGCCGATCTTCAGTCATCAGTGTGTGTCTTCGCCGATTCGACTTCGTTGCCGTTGCCGTTGCCGTTGCCGTCGTCTTCGTGGCTCGCCAATCGCCCATCAGATCTCCCTCTTTCGTCCACCACCACGGCTTCTGAAGCTATAAGTATGCTGCTCAATTGTGTACATTGTAAACCTAATTTGTATGCATTTCTATTGTGTAAACTATAAGACATTAATCTTCTTTCACACCATGAGCCATGAGGCAGTGTTGAGTCTGCAAATTGAGGTTGTAACTTGTATATATTTATTCTTTAGTAAAATTGTACTCTATAAATCTGTTCTCTCTCTCTTAAGTGTTCTTGCTCATTTTTGTGAAATAAGTAACCGGAACCGAACCGTTTTTATGGATTGATTCTGGTCTAACAGTTCGGAGTGGTTCCAAAAAATTTGGAAGCGGTAGCAATGGTTCGGTTAACGGTTTAGCTCACGGATTTGCTTTGAATCGGACCAATTCAGTCGGTGTGCACCCCTAGAGATAACAGATTTATACAGTTCGAATTTACTAAAAAATAAATATATACAACCTTAATTTGCGAACTCAACACTGCCTCATGAAGCATGGTGTGAAAGAAAATTAATGTCTTCGTACTCATTTGGGGTTTGAGATGGATGTACCTCAAATGCATTCATCTCAAACCCCAAATGAGTACGAAGTAAAAGAGTACGATGAGCACCTTTTCTCATTAATAATTGTCCTGTCTCGATGAGTGTTGAGCTCTTGAAGGGAGCTCATGATCATCCCTAAAACCTATTGCAGTTTTTGACTCGCGGATCACAGGAATATTGCCACGCCTCTCACATTTTCCCACAAATCCTTATCAGTAAATCCACACTTTCTATAAAATACAATCCTCAAAAGCCTATACTTGCATATTTATACATATGTGTGATCCGCAGGAACTCCTCCATTACAGATCTGCATCATCTTTTACATTCACAGTCTTGTCAGCGCGTCCATTTCGTCACCAAATCATCCCAAGGTAAATTGCGTTTTTTGTTGGTTAATTCTTTGTATCATCGACTAGTTTTCATTCTTCGTATCTGCAACTTATATCTACACACGTGTGATGAGCCCAACAACGATTTTCGGGACCTTTGACAAGATTTTCAAATCTATCCTTTTTTACTTTAATTTTCTTTATATATATATATATATATATATATATATATATATTTGCGTTTCGATATAATTTTTTCAATTGATTACATTGATAATCTAGTTAAAATTTTTTGCGACATAGTCTAATTTAACGAAAAAATCACTGAGCCATAGAAAGAGCAATAAGTCAACCATACAAGGGAAAAAAATGTTACACCTTCAATTATTTAGCAATCTAAGAAAATTAAAAGTCACTACCACAATAAAATACAATGTGTCTCAACTAGTCTCGGGAGATAAGCATTGAATGAGAATTTTGTTTTTTCAACGAGATTCTTCAATTTATAAAATTTAACTAAAATTTTTTATGTTACTTTATTTTTTATTTGAAAGTTTACTATGTGCGCTTTCTTTAATTTGACCAAATTAGGTCTAACCTATTTTATTTGTGGGCCTCATATAATTTATTTTTGTACTTTATTAATATTTTTTTAAAAGATTTATGCATAATAGAGTATGTGTCATAAAAAGTCTTATTGAATATAACAAATAATATTTTTTTTAAATTCAATATGATTTATTTTTTAAAAATAATAGTATATATCATAAAGGATCTTATACATTTGGTGTCCTCATCAAAGTTGTGGCCTTAGGCGATTGCATAGTTGGGCTAACATATAGGCCACCCCTTCCACCACCCACCACCCAAGCACCACAACCACCACCATTATGCATAACCAAAGCATTACAACCACCAGGTCCACCACCACCACAACCAATAACCCCACCACATTTTTGTGGGATTAGGGTGGTTTGGGTGGTGGCGGGGAATTGATTTGGGTGACAGTGTAGGGGTGACTGGAGCGGGGATTTGGGTGTTTTAGGTAGCATTGAGAATGATGGTTGAGAGAAAGTTTTGGGCGTTTGTATGGAGGAAAGGGATTATAGGTGGCAGGGTGGTGGTGTTGGTGTTAGAAGGCAAAGGAATCACGATAGGTGACATTGAAAGACATTATACTGCCGATTCAGTTGGGGTTTCATTCGAGAACTTGACTACAGTTGGCTAAGGATATTGCAATTGCTGCTGTCAATGATTTGATGGAGGATGTTGAGAGTGTGGGGGTGTTGTGGAAAAGAAAGAGATGGAGCAGCTATGGGTG